>PVKP010033288.1:0-25154 GCA_004027715.1 Plecturocebus donacophilus | reverse complement strand
ATTTCGTTGAGTTGATCTTCGACCTCTGATATCCTTTCTTCTGCTTGGTCAATTCGGCTATCAAAACTTGTGCATGCTTCATGAAGTTCTCATGTTGTGTTTTTCAGCTCCATCAATTCACTTATATTCCTAAGTTGTCTATTCTCGTTAGCATTTCGTTAAATCTTCTTTCAAGGTTCTTAGTTCCTTTGCATTGGGTTAGAACATGTTCTTTTAGCTCACAGAAGTTTCTTATTATCCACCTTCTGAAGCCTGATTCTGTGAGTTCCTCACACTCATCCTCCATCAGGCCTTGTTCTCTTGCTGATGGGGAGCTGCAATCCCCTGTAGGAGGAGAGGCATTCTGATTTCGGGTGTTCTGAGCCTTTTTGCACTGGTTTCTTCCCATTTTTGTGGATTTATCCACCTGTCCTCTTTGTAATTGCTGACTTTCAGAATGGGTCTCTGAGTGGACGTCCGGCTTGTTGGTGATGAAGTTTTCTCTGTTTCTTAGGTTTCCTTCAGCAGGCGCCCCTTCCTCACAGAGCTGGGCCTTCCTGGGTTCAGCTGTGCTTGCTCTCAGTCCTCAGCACTTCCAATTGCTGTTCTCCTTGTGGGAATGGGAGCAGCCGAGCCCAACTAAAAGGGCACCCAGTCCCGTATACTCTGCACAGAGAAGCGCCGCCCTGGGGTGCCGGCAAAACAGCCACGTCGGCCAAAAGAGTCACACTGGTGACCAGTGTGTCTCCTTCGCCGGGAATCTCCCCGTTTGTGGGCATCAAAAATTCGTCTGCAATTGCGACGTCCACTCGCTCTCTGCGCTTTCACTGGGAGCTACAATCCTGAGCTGCTGCTACATGGCCATCTTGGATCTCTCTCCCCATTTCTTTTTAATCAATATAAACTTATTTTGTCCCATTAAATTTTTTTCTTAAATTATACTTTATCTGACACCATTATTGACATGAGTTTTTATTTCATTTGTGATCACCATACATATGTTCAGTCACCCATTTATTTTTGTAATTTCTAGATGGTTGAGCTTTAAGAGTATCTCCAACACATGCTAGGATGGGCCACTCCCTTGATTTAGCATCAGAATTCTCCTCATCCATTTCTTGTTTCCCTCTGCATTGAAAGAAAGGAAGGGTCAGATGAGTATAGTAGCACCCTTCTCAAAAGAAATCTGTAAGGAGTACAGGTGCCACTTCTCAATATTTAAATATGCCAAAATAAAAGACTTTTAAAATTAGTTGGCCAAATAATTGGAAGAAATAACAGTGACATAGATTGAATCTAATCAGGCTTGGTGCTTTAGTAACTCCTTTCCTCTCCACAGGTGAGGTCACAGATGCCTCACAAAAGGCTACTGGTTCTATATTGCAACACATAAAGGTAATATTTCCTGGAATTCTTCTCCTAATCATGTCTCAGAATGGTTCTTCCATCTTGGCATCCTTCTGATTGCAGTCATATTACTTAACTCCTGCTTTTTACCTCTCTTTCCTGCTCTTTTGACAAGGCTCTTTATATGACTTCTTCGGTTCTTCAAACCAGCTTTGCCACCGTGGCTCCATGCTTTGCAGGCCATAGGCTAGACCTACACTCGCCCCATGCCAAGCCACAGCTTAAAGGAGGCTCCTTGGATCTATGATCTTCAGCATAAAGATTATCCAAGGTAGCAAAAATCTGAAGTTTATATATGTACGCAAGATATTTGAAAAAGGAAATAACTATTCATTTCACCTGCTTTCTGATTCAGGCAGGCCTAGTACTATGTCACTAGACTAGAATACAAACATGATCTCTCTGCCAACTTGGGACTAGAACATAAGAAGGTTCATATTCAGCCATTACTCAGTATTATTCCTAAACTTCTCCATCACCTGGCTGCTGTTTTATAATTTGTGAGCACTTTTGGCTCCTTTGATAGGCTGAAAGTGCCTCTGTCATATCCCCTTTTCTATTATGTGGCTTAGTAGTGTTTTACATGTTACATTAAAAAAACAGTCAATAATTGTGTAAAATAAAGGAGAAAATAATAAAACAAATTGTGGGAAAAGAGGAAGAGAACTGATAGTAGGGGTAAAGATGACTTCAGGAATTGTGTTTACCTAAAATTGAGATTTGGTAAATTGAATGAAGACTTGTCTAGGTTGGTTGGGTTTGGTAGTAATAGAAAAACGTAATTATACATATTAACAATATGCTTGTAACCTTAGTTACTTTAAACTCTGCCAATGAAGTGGCATGAATGGTGGGCTAAGAGAGTCACATAATAGTAAAATCTAATCAATCTCTCAGCCTCTAATAGCTGAGTCTCTGGAATCCCGTCCTCCTTCCAATCCTTCTCTTCTGCTTCAAGAGGGTGGGTCAGGTTCAAAGAGGAACTTACATGGTTTATTAATGGCTAGTGATCATTTTCCTCTTCCTATGGGCTTTGTCATCTCTGTCTTTCCTGCTCCAGACCCATTCCCTAATGGCAATTACTGCTTCCATAATGCCTCTGCATGTCAGCCACAATGTTGTAGCCATGGTTGCCTTTCCATTCCATTTTGTACTCATTTCGGCCCTTATTTGTATATCAATGTATATCTAAGCCACGAATAGTACTTCCTTGTGCTTTCAAGTTATTAGGATCACTCTAATGCTAAAGCTCTTTCATTTGAACTACTATCTATCAAAGCCCTGAACCAACATCCAGACCCGCAGCCTCCAGCACAGCACAGATCCATATGTGCTCTACTAAACCACCCCCCTAAACCCTTTAGGGGTAACCCTCTAAAACAGATCACATTTTTCTGATCAAACTAGTTTACTTCACCACTCTGTCACCTCAAAGCTAGTTTCTTTCCATCTATTCAACCGAATTCTTATTCAAGGGAGGGCTCTTAGTCTTCCAAAACTTGGGGAGATGTCTTAGTGCTGTGGGCAGATATCAGTTTCAATTTTTCCAGTTTTTATAGCTCACATCAGAGTCCTGAAGCCCCCATATAAATAAACCCCTGATGTGTTTTCTCTGCTGGGCATCTAGATATGCCTGGACATGTTTGAATCCACAGTGGGTACTATCACAACTTAGCCTCTCACTCTAGGACTCCTGCTATACTTGAATAGCTTTTATAATTAAAAAATAACAAACAAACCTGTGAGAACAAAATGAGAGCAAGCATGTGAAAGTGCTTTGCAAATGCAGTGTATTATAATAAGTTCCTTATTGTTTATTTGTTTAGTAGAAATTCATGTCCTTGAAGGAACTGAAGACATCAAATTGGGAAGATTAAAAAATAAAAAGGCTGGAATGATTAACTGAGGGAAAAATCAAATTGATAAACACATGGAAAGTAATTCAAAATCTATGTGCAAAATAGAGTTTCTGTGGGCCTATTTGAATGCAAGACATATTTGTCAAACGAACAGACGCAAAAATTGGAAGATGGTTCTGGAGTACTTAAAAGGTAGTAATACTTGGCCTATATACTTTAGGCAACAGAAACCTAAGTGAAGATGTACAGTGTGGAGTATTACAAAGCTTGACTCCAGAGGTCAACTGCTTGGTTTGAAATCTCAGCCCTACTGCTGAGCTCTAGATGAATTTTGACAAATTACTTGATCTTAGTTTCTCATCTATAGTAAATTACAGATATATGTATCATTTCCCCCATAGTTTTTTTTTTTTCTTTTCTTCTTCTTCTTTTTTCTTTTTTGTAAGAACAGTGGTCCTTCAGTATCCATGGGGGATTGGTTCCAGGTTCTTGCTCACATGCCAAAATCCATACATGCTAAAGTCCATTATATAAAATGGTGTAGTACTTGTATCTAATCTATCTACATATATCCTCCTATATACTTTATCTCCAGATTACTTATTATACCTAATGCACTGTAGATGCTATGTAAATAGCTATTTTACTGTATTGTTTAACAAATAATGTCTGTACAGGTTCACTATAGACACAATCATCCTTTTTTCCCAGTATTTTCCACCTGTGGTTGGTTGGATCCAACCACAGATGCAGAACTCATGGACACAGAATGCTGACTGTGTTATACAAGTTAATACACATAAAACACTATCAGATAAGGCACATAGCAGGTGCTCAATATAAATAAATTTTACTACTCATCTACTTAATGGCACTGTATTTCATAAAAGCAAATTGAAGAGGACTATAGTTTACCTAAATTTTCAATAAAGCAGAAATATAGGGACTTGTATTTTTCAGTTAAATAGTTTGGTGATGTTACCTATAATTAAATTGAAAATTACTTTTTTTCAGGGCCGGGCACGGTGTCTCACGCCTGTAATCCCAGCACTTTGGGAGGCCGAGGCAGGTGGATAATGAGGTCAGGAGTTCAAGACCAGCCTGGCCAAGATGGTGAACCCCCATCTCTACTAAAAATACAAAAATTAGGCGGTTGCAGTGGCCGGCGCCTATAATCCCGGCTACTCAGGAGTCTGAGGCAGGAGAATCGCTTGAACCCAGAAGGAGGAGGTTGTAGTGAGCAGAGATCGCACCACTGCACTCTAGCCTGGGCGACAGAGCAAGACTCCATCTCAAAAATAAAAAAGAAAATTACTTTTTTTCTTTAGGTTAAGCAAATGTTAGAGAGTAGTCCAGAATATTCAAATTACTTAGACAATGCACATTATACACAACTAGGTCATTCATCCTTTTGCTCACAATATGGGCAAAGGGACACACTATCACAAAACAAGATCAAGAAATAACAGTTGATATTAAAATGATTAAAAATCTCGTTTACCCAAAACGACTGCTATAAATGGAGATTACTCTCACAATTGCTATAGAAAACAATTAATATTCATGTGCAGATACAGTTTTATTTACAAATACCAGATAGTTTACAGTGTACTTCGTTTTAAACTACTGTCGTAAATGAAAATCACTTTTGTTACTACTATAGAGAGCTGCATTAATAATCATATGTAGATATAGTTGAAGTTCTGAATATTAGTGAGTGTATCGAGTAATTTGTCCTAAAGTACGTCCTTATAAAAGGAAATTACTTTCACAACCATTTGGGAGCTTAATTACTAATCAAACATAGATACAGTTTTAGTTACCAATATTACAGTTTATTGTGTAATACTTGAAAATAATTGTACTCTAAAAACATTTATTTTTGACAATTTTTGAAAATCAAATGTTTATCATAAGCCACAAAATGTTTGCACCATAACAATGCTTTCAAAATGCTGTTTACTAAAACATGAATTTGCAACAATAACTTTTTTTTAAATGATCAGATACCAGCAATGATTATATTCTCTCCCAGAAAGGCATGGGGGTGAGTCAATAACATTTCAAGTGGTCTAAAGCAGGGCTGTCTGCCAGAGGCTCATAAGCAGCCTGTTGGCCATATTTAGCAGAGGAGCCTGCAGTTGATTAGCTGTGCTCTGATGATAAATATCCTACCATTGCCACCAAGGAAAATCACTGCAGTATAGAGAACTTGTAAGACTATACTGTAATTCATGTTAACCAAGCTAGAATATGCACATGTGAAAACCCTTAATATAAAGATCTGGTTTAGTGACATATATCCTCATGGAATTTTGTTAATAGCTGATCCTCAGTGCAGTTAACTCAGCCATTTTGAGGCTGATTATCCAGTTCCTGGGTTATCCATGGCCTGCATTTTCTCCTACCACTTCCTCTGGCTGACATCCCTTTGACCATTTCACTGTTCGTTAGCACCTGCAAAGGATAACTGAAAGCAGATGAACTCAAACCACTCAATTATGCTTCTCATTAGCAGCTCTACGGAAGGGTTCTGTCCATGAGGTGGTTGCAACTATTAGGTAAAATTAGGTTTCTGGATTTTCAGCGGGTTTCAATTATCTACGTTGTTTCTGTCCCTCATGACCTTGCATAATCTAGAGTTGGCCACATATACATTATTTGCCTTGCCATATGGAGAAAAGAGTGGGTCTTTAACAGGAAGATTAAAGATACTGGCTCTCTGTTCTGCTGTTTCTGTTGAGAATTTTATCCCTATTTCCTCTTTTGTATAGCTAACTAAAAAGCACACCAGGCTCTAAGAATCCACATCAATTATTTGTTTAATTATTATTGTAATTGGTAAAACCCTGAAAGCAATCTTATGGACATGTGGATATTTAGCCACGTTTCTCACATTTGAAGAGTTTTATGTGAGAGTTTAAAATACTCATTTGACAACTCATTACTTATACAAATCTCAATAAGAAATATTATTGTCAGGAAGTGCCAGTAATAATGCTGTTGGAGGTTTATTCTGTGATGCATGAACAAGGGTGAGTCTCCAGGGAAAATAGGACTTGTATATCTTTCTAAATCATGAAATCCCTTAGTCTATTGTAATCTTTGCTATTCCATGCATTCAAAGATTTGTATTATTATATCAGTATTACACATTTTAGAAAATAGGGATAATCATAATCCCACCAGTGATAACCAGTTTCCATTTGTGATATATGCTTGCAGAACTTTTCTGTGCATAAAAAGATTAACCCATCACCCTCCAAGGAGGGTCACATGTAATGCTGGTTGTTTTGGTTTTGTTTGTTTGTTTCCTTTTTTGTTTGTTTGTTTGTTTTGAGACAGGGCCTCACTGTCACCCAGGCTGAAGTGCAGTGGCACGATCATAGGCACTGCAGTCTCCGACTCCTGGGCTGAAGTGGGAGGCTGAAACTCTCACCTCAGCATCCCAAGTACCTGGGACTAAAAGCATGCACCACCACCACCACTCCCGGCTATATATATACACACATATATATAATGTGTACATATATATACATATATAAAATATATATATGTACGTATATGTGTGTGTGTGTATGTGTATATATGGTGGCTAGTGCACTTACCTCACTGTCCTCTGAGTCAGTGGTGGAAATTATGGCTTGCATCTTAGGAATTAGTTGGTGGGATGGGCTCAGTGGCTCATGCCTGTAATCCCAGCACGCTGGGAGGCCAAAGTAGGTGGATCACCTGAGGTCAGGAGTTCGAGACCAGCCTGGCCAACATGGCAAAACCCCGTCTGTACTAAAAACACTGTAATCCCAGCTACTAGACATGCTGAGACAGAGAATGGCTTGAACCCAGGAGGTGGAGGTCGCAGTGAGCCAGGATCGCGTCATTGCACCCCAGCCTGGGCGACCAGAGCAAAACTCTGTCTCCGGAGCTGGGGGCGGGGGGGGGCGGTAAAAAAAAATTAGTTGGTGATCTTCTACCACAACTTCTCCCCTATTATTTGGTCTTCTCTCTCGTTTATGCCTCAGGCCTGCCAGTGGCAGTCAGTGACACTCACATGCATTCCATAACCCCAGAAGTTTGATCGAAACTGCCATAGTCAGAAATGAATTATTGACTTGCAAGGAATTAGACATGGAGAGTCAACTGGTTATTTTCTTAGAAATATGTCCAATTCTAGTCAGAATCAGTGTTATTTGGCTTTAAATCCATCTATCGCTGATCCTGAAGATGTCCAAATATCTAAGATGATTCCGGGCTCCCTTGATTTCTCAATTCTGAGACTTTGGCTTACTGTGGAACAATGCTTTAGGTTATCCCTAGGGGTTTCAAGCAAAATAGAATTTCTTTATCTGCTGAACAGCTTGACTGTTCAGATAAGAGGAATTTAATTGACTTAACTATTTAGGAGATTCTGCTTTGAGATGAGCTATGGAAAAAATATAACTCCAATAGGAACCTCTCACTTTTCTCTCCTCAAAACTCTGTTTTTCTCCTAGTCCAGCCATGCTCATAAAGGTTTTAAGCAGATTAATTAGTGCTGAAAAAGTACCTTTAAAAATGACAAGTAGCTAAGTACAAAGATAATCTTTTAAACTCTAGATGTTTGCCTTTTTTATTCATATTACAGTTCTAATTTCATGCTTTTTCCATAATGTCACCAGATTGTAGGTGAGCTCCCAAAATAGACAGTTACTAGGACTAAAACTGTTGTCTGACCCAATATGCAAAATAGTTCTGGGAAAAGAATGCTGAAATTGACTTGATTGTAGCAATGGCCTATTCTTTTAAAATGATTCTTATTTATTCGATGTCATAACAGGTTTCAGGGATTTGGAAATGAGAGCACTTGTATTTGGTGTAGTGCAAAAAAGCTATTTATGTAACAGTCATCACAGATTAGCTATAATGCCATAAGAAAGTTTGTTTCAAAACTCAGCCTTGGAATTTGAGTGTAGCAATAAGTCAGATTAATTTTCATGAAAATCTTGGTATTGTAAGTCCTCATTCTCCTTCCTTAAACTTTTCATTACATTTTTCACAAATAAAGCTTGGTAGATTTTTTTGAAGGCATTTCTCTTCCAAGACTGATTTAAAAATATTCATTTGGATTTATAACCAAGTGACTATGTGAGAAACAAATCAAAATATTAAACCTACAGGCAATGCAGAAATACCATTGTGTTGTAATGATTTTCTATTCTATTTCACCTTTCCCAAGTATCTTGAAAAAAAAAGAAAGAAAGAAAGAGAAAGAAAGAAAGAAAGAAAGAAATAAAGAAAGAAAGAAAGAAAGAAAGAAAGCAAGCAAGCAAAAGCTATAATAATAATATGAGCTGAAGCTACCAAGTTCTGAAATAGGCAGGTTACTGAAAGGTGGCTGAGAGAGTATGTGGGTGTATCATCATTTCTAACTTCGAACAAGTTTCAACTTTTGTAGCTACTCTATAATTAGCACGTAGACTCTATAATAAAGGAAGATTTGTTAGTTTGCTGCATCTACCTGAACAGAATGAGGATCTACTATTGTCCATAATATAGATAATAATTACTTAATAGTCTTCTCAGCTAGCTCTATGCATTGCAATATTAAGGATGCCAAAAATTTAACTGCTCTGTCATATGAATTTATTAATTTTTCAAACATTTTTCTTTGGAGATAATACCTTACTGGTTTTTGTCCTTTTAGGAATTCTGTTAGTATAGTCTCCAAAAAATTAAGTGAAGAAAATTGGTATAAGATAAGTAAATGAAAATATATATATATTATTCTATATATTATTCTGATGTAGCTTTCTAAGCTATTGCTACATAAAAATGAGTTGAACGTTTATTCTGTAAAGTGTCTCATGAATATGTGTCTTCAGTAATAAATATGTCAGATGCATTTAGTCAAAGGAATAAGAGTGAATATATGAGAAGGGCTGGAATATTTGGCAAACTATTTTTTAAGGAAAAATAGTCAATCATTATCTCTGATATTCAGTAGGTAAACTAAATGGCTACCCTCTAGGGGAAAAAAGTAATTACCTCTATTAAAACAGTAGAATCCTCACATTCTTTGGTGATTATATATTAAATTCAGTATCTAAAGGGGGAGCATGTGCCACTTTAGCTGTGGCTTATAAAGTATGTAAGAGGTGGAAAGCTAATAGTAAAAATAAATGACCAAATTTCAGTGTGTATAAAAGGCTAACAGGGCAATGGTATAGTCATATGTATGACTGGTGGTGTTGCAGTTTCACCAATTTATTAACAACCAGAAGAGGGATGAACATAAGAGCCAGTTGAAATGAGGCGGGAATTATAAAACACTCCAGGGGAACTGAGAAAATGTTATCATTGGGCAACAGCTGAACAATGACAGATATAATTTAATATTTCTGTGTACAAGTCAATGCATACTGGAAAAAATTGAACTGCTGCATACTCTGAAAGATTCTGAATTAGTACATCTTGAGGGAGGTAAAAACAAAAACAAAAACCTTAAATGCCCACCACAGACAGTTAGATTGTCTGCTCAAAATTCAGCTATGATCAAATACTGAGCAAAGTATTAAAAGTGCCATGACACAAGTGAAGAATTATTAAAAAGATACAAAGATATACCACATACATCATACATATACCTAAGCTTTGTGATCACCACACACACACACACACACACACACACACACAAATAATAAATACATATATATATAAAAGTAGTCATTTGGCCTTGTTTAGAGCAAACAAATGTTTTTCAACTTTGTTTTGGTGTCATGAAACACAATTAAGGATATGGACAATATGTCACTGTCGCTTAGTGTGATAAAATAAAACAGGAAAAGAAAATATATGGAACCACAGTTGTTTGTTGTAAGTAGATAAGGAAGAGAATATCTAATCATGATGGAAGGCTATACAAGATAGTGGCTTTAAGCCTGGGCTTTGACATCAGACACACCTAAAATCCAATCCCAACTCATCTATCAAAAGTCAATCCCTACCTCTTGAGATTAACCCATTGTGTAGTAGGAAGTTTACCATAAGAGCTTAAAATAATATAAATTTCCTCTCATATATATTCTGATCATTTTTATAGAACTCAGTAGGTTCCATTGGATTGCTTCTAAGTTTTTTAATAAATGTTAATGCCAAAATATAACAACATGCATTGTAAAAATACACAAATCACAAGTATACAGCTCAATGAAATTTCACAGAATGAAAGCATCTTGTAATCATCACTTACCTCAAGAAATAGAGAGTTACTCAAATTCAAAAAGCCTCCCTCATTCCCCTTTCAATTCATTATTCCCCTCCTTTCCCAAGGTTTTCACTATCATAGATAAGTTTTGTGATTCTGAACTTTGTATAAATGTAAAAAGAGTTTGTAGCCTTATATGTCTGACAGCTTTCACATAATATGATGTTTGTGAGATTGATCCATGTTGTTGCCTGTGGTAGCAGTTAGTTCATTTCCATAGCTAAGTATTCAGTTGTCTGAATATACTTCAGTTTACATATCCATTCTGTGTTAATAAATATTTTATTTTTTCTGGCTCGGGTATAATGCTTCTGAGATGTCTTGTTCAAGTTTCTTGGTGAATATATGTACTCATTTTGTGAGATTTGGAATTACTGGGTCATAATTATTTAGCATATATTAGATTTAATCAGATCAGACAAGTAGTTTTCCAAAGTGGTTTTACCCATTTACACTTCCACCAGCATTGTATAAGAATTCCAGTTGCTTTAAACCTGTGATGGTTGATTTTAGGTGTTAACTTGATTGAATTAAGGAATATCTAGAGAACTGGTAAAGCATTATTTTGGGGTGAGTCTGTGAGGGTGTTTCCAGAAGAGGCTGGTGTGAGACAACATGTACTAAATGGAAAAGATCTGCCTTCAGTGTGGGCAGGCACCATCCAATGGGCCGGAGGCCTGGTGTATTAGTCCATTCTCATGCTGCTAATAAAGACATACCTGTGACTGGGTAATTTATAAAGGAAAGAGATTTAATTAACTCACAGTTCAGCATGGCTGGGAGGCCTCAGGAAACTCACAAACTTAGTGCAAGTAGAAGCAAACATGTCCTTCCTCACATGGCGGCAGCTAGGAGAGGTGCTGAGCAAATGGGGGAAATGTCCCTTACAAAACCATCAGATCTCATGAGAACTCACTCACGGTCACAAAAACAGCATGAGGGTAACTGTCCCATGATTAAATTATCTCCCGCCAGGCCCCCCCATGACATCTGTGGATTATGGGAACTACAATTCAAAATGAGATTTGGTTGAGGACATAGCCAAACCATATCACTTGGATAGAACAAAAAGGGAGGAAAAGCAAATGAGTTTCTCTCTCTCCTGGAGCTAGAATAAACTCTCTTCTTCTCCTGTTCTTGGACATCAGAACTACACACTCTTCGGCCTTTGAACTGTAAGACTTAAACCTGAGGAGTTCTCATGTCTTCAGGCATGCTACCAGCATCCCAGGGTCTTCAGCTTGTGGATGGCCTGTCATAGGACCTCTCAGCTTCCATAATCCTGTGAGCTGATTTTACTAATAAATCCCCTTTCATATCTGTCTCTCTCTCTCTCTCTCTTTCTCTATCTCTCTCACTGTCTCTCTCTCTCTATAGGGAGAAAAATATAGAGAGATATAGAGAGACAATATGTGTGTATATATATATATTTCTCTATATACAGAGACAATAATATGCATATATATATAATATGTACATACATATACATATGTATATATATTTTATTGATTGTGTCTTATTAGAGAATCCTGACTAATATAATATCCTAGTCAACACATAATTTGGAAAGTTTTCTTTTTTTTTAATTTAGTCATTCTGGGAGAAAATATTTGAAACTATGCATCTGACAGGGATTAATATCCAGAATTTATGAGAAGCTCAAACAACTCAACAATAAAAAATAATCCCTTAAAAAGTGGGAAAAGGATATGAATAGACATTTTTCAAAGAATACGTACAACTGGCCAATAGGCATATGAAAAAATGCTCAACATGATTAATCATCAGAGAAATGCAAATTTAAACCACAATGAGATATCATCTTATACCAGTCAGAATGTCTATTATCGAAAAGATTAAAAATAACACATTGCCAAGGATGTGAATAAAAGGGAACTCACATACTGTTTGTAGGAATGTAAAGTAGTACAACCTCTATGAGAACACAGTATGGAGATTTCTAAACGAACTAAAAATAGATGTGGCAATTCAATGTAGCAATCCCACTGAGTACACCCCCAAAAAATAAATCATTATATCAAAAAAATACATGCACACATATGTTCATCATAGCACTATTCACAATAGCAATGATATGGAATCAACCTAAGTGTGTATCAGCAGAAGACTGGATACAGAAAATGTGGCATATATACAAAATGGAATACTATTCAGCCATAAAAAAGAATTAAATCATGTCTTTTGCAGCAATATGAATGGATCTGGTGGCCATTATCTTAAGAGAAACAAGTCAGACACAAAAACACAAATATCACATGTTCTTATAAGTAGGAGCTAAATAATGTTTACACATGGACTTAGAGTGTGGAATTATGGACTTGGAGTGTGGAATTAACAAATGGAGACTCTGAAGAGTGAATGGGTTAGGAGGGGGTGGATAATGAAAGATTACTTAATGTGTACAATGTACATTATTTGGTAATGACTAACCTAAAAACTCTGACTTCACCAGTAAGCAATTTATGCATGTAACACAATTATATTTGTACCCTATAAATTTATACACTTAAAAAATTAAATAATTTTAATTCCAGAAAGGAAAGTGGGCCTTAAAAAACAATAAAAGGGGTACCCATCGCACTTCAAATGTTGCGATTCCAGCAAGACTTCTGAACTCCTGGCAGGCATCGGAGTCTCTGCCCTTGAGAAGGAGGAGGCAGACAGTGAGAACATCCCTCAGGAACTGCTCTAAAACCTGGGCCAATCACACAGCCCCCCAAGGAAATGGCTGAAGAGTAAAAAAATGACAAAGACTGTGATCATCCACAGGCCTAAACTAAAGGGAGAGAACTTTCCAGGTGTTTTATGGGACTCGCTTCCAGATGAGCTGCTCTTTGGGATCTTTTTCTGTCTGTGCCTCATTGAGCTGCTAAAGGCCTCTGATGTTTTAAGAGGTGGTATTTGTTGAGCCCTAGCATTTGTTGAGTCTCTGTGGCAGAATTTACAAGTCACAGGTAAAAATCTGCACCCAGTTATGATTAGTCTGGGGTGCGTGCCTTCCATGGCCCACAATAATTTATGACCAACCATTAGTTGAACATTTCAGCCCTTTTCATATACAGCAGAGGGATCTGTTGAACTCAAATGTGTCTGCCCTCCATAGCGTTCTGTCTCGGGGCTCCAAGTTGCAGAATCTAAGCTTTCTGGAAGACCTATGGCTTTCAGGTCCCATTGTCAATCAGCTTGCACAGAACTCAAATTTAGTGCTACTATTCCTTTCTGGGTGTTCTGGGTCCTTTGAATCCAGCTGTTCCAGACTGGATGAGCTAAACCTCTGCTGGTGATATGGCCTCACTGAAAATGTGCAAGTGGCTGTTGCGCATTTGTCAGAAGGCGTCACCCAGCTGAATCTCAGTGGCTGCCAAAAGAATCTCCTGAAATCTGATGTCTCTACTTTAGTTAGAAGATTCTCCATTGAGGGTCTAGATGTCTACCTAAACTTAAGTGATAATGTCATGCTACAGCTAAAGAATGACTGCTTTCACATATTCTATCAGCTCAACTACCTCCAGCACATATCACTCAGTCGGTGCTGTGATATACCCAAAACTTTACATGAACTTGAAGCAATTCCCACTCTAAAAACACTGTAAGTCTTTGGAATCCTGCCAGACGGCACCCTTCAACAGTTAAAGGAAGTCCTTCCTCCTCTACAGATTAATTGCTCCCATTTAACCACCATTGCCAGGCCAACTATTAGCAACAAAAAGAACCAGGAGATATGGGGCATCACATGCTGACTGACATTGCAAAAGTCAAGTTGTCTATGAAGTATTTATTGCAGGATGGTGTCTCTCTTTTCTTTGGAACAGGGAAAATAGGCAGGAAGCCCAATGGCTGGAGTGCTTGGCTGGTTTTATTCTCGGTTTCTTTCTGCCTTGATTCCAAAAGTATATTAAGGAATGATTTAAAAGAGAAATCAATGTGCTTTTCTGAAATGACTCTAAAGCTTCTGTCAGTGCTTTGCCCTTAAGGTGTAGACCTTTTGAAATTTCGGGAGCATGAGCCTATAATTTGAAGAGCAAAATTTGAGCCACCTCTTCCAAGTGCCCTTCTTATTAAGTCTATTCAGAAACAAGCTTAAAAATTACCACCAGCAAGCAATCTTCATAGCCTATATGGTAACTTTTATCTATTTAATTTTGTAGTATTGCCTTATAAGACAGTTTGGAAGAACAATACACTATTATATTGTGGGCTGAACAGAAAGAGAATTATAGGATAGTAGCATCTGAAGCAATTTCTTCTGGAAATAGGAAAAAATGCATTTTAATTTTGCCTTTAGAGTTGAAATTAGGTTAAAGAAGCAAATAGCCCCATGTAATTCACCTTCAAACATAGATAAAAATAACAAATAAATAAATAAATAAATAAATAACAAGATATACAGTATTGGTACAGGATTTGAAAGCTCAAGAGACAATTTTCTATGACAGGTTAATTTGAAGTATCCTTTAATGCTCACTAAGGTACTATGTTTCCAGAATTCTAAATTAGGTGAGGAAATATACTTGTGGTTTTCTAACTTTATAATCAAATTATATTAACATGGTTTTTTTAGCTTTTAAAATGACTTGTTTTGTTTTAGAAAGGTGGTATTAACCCAGTCTCTATTCTTGAAAAGTTTGATGGAATAATTCTGAACTGAAGTTGCCTGCTGTTTTCCTTTAGCACTGAGTTTCTTGAGGTTACTTGTATATTAATTTGGAATCAAGTATTTTAAATTGTCTTTTTTTTTAATGGTCTCTCACAATAATTATTCAAAACTATTCATTTTATAGGGTAATGGGGCCTAAAATTCCCTAAGAGGAACTGCATGTTCCCTTTAACCGAAAATAAACACTAGAAGGCCGAGCGGGGTGGCTCATGCCTGTAATCCCAACACTTTGGGAGGTTGAGGCGGGTGGATCACTTGAGGTCAGGAGTTTGAGACCAGCCAACATGGCAAAACCCCGTCGCTACTAAAAATACAAAACTTAGCCAGTTTTGGTAGTGCACACCTGTAACCCCAGCTACTAGGGAAGCTGAGGCAGGAGAATTGCTTGAACCCAGAGGGCAGAGGTTGCAGTGAGCTGAGATTGCACTGCTGCACTCCAGCCCGGGCGACAGAGCCAGATTCTGTCTCAAAAAAAAAAAAATCAATAAACAAAAACATTAGAAGGAGGTATATGTTCCATGCAGTTTCAACAATAAGCACTACTAGCACTTACATAAGAGTTAAGATTCAGGTACTGAACCTTTTGATAGTATCAGTGATTTTTTTTTTAAACTAGTATGTAGAAGTAAAAAGATTATGTTCTTCTTTTTAAAAATAACAAAAAACTAGTTTAAATTGATGAACTCTTCATATGTTCAAAATGCAACAAAAACAGCCAAAACTTATGATTTCTATTAGCATTAACTGTTTTTTTAAATAAAAATTTTTAATGTTAGAAACAATAGTATGAAATGCCCTTATCTGCTCAGACCTAAGTAGCATTACACAGGAGGTGATTATGCTTCAATTTCTTAGTAGTTAAAAAGTGCTAAATACTACTTGAAATTATTGTTTACAGATTAGTGACAAGGACTGGTCACTGACTCTGACTTCCAGATGCCCTCAAACATACAGAACTCCCAAACTCAAATCCAGCTATAACCTACTTTGCCAGCATGTCAGAGTAATCCATATTTTTGTGTGTGATTTCTACTTTTATAGACTTCTTATAAAACACATTGTTGTTTAAAAAAAAGAATTGCACATACACAGACTGAGAGGCATTATTCTGTGAACGATTCACGAACAGAAGAACTTCACAACAATACTGAATCACATAAGGGTGAAAACCCGATTATATTCTGGTCATAGAAAATGAATAATGATTTCTTTTCTGTAAGTGAATGGAAATAAAAGGGTTAAAATATATACAGAAACAGTAAAAGTCACTTCAAGGAGGGTCACTTCTACTTCCATCAAGTGATCAGGCTTGCTAATGTCTCCCTGTTATAGGTTTCCAAGGCAGATTATACGTTTGCTTTATGGCAATAATCAATATTGAAATAAAATAAATACCTAAAAAATTTTTAGTTATTCTCGTGGGTATTGTCATTCACTATTAAGGCATATATCTTGTTGTTTCTTGTTTATAAAAAAAAACAGGAAAAACAATGATAGGAGTCTTTGATTATCCAAATTAAGTAAAATTAGGCAGGTTGAGTAAAATTATTTAGATATACCTCTACTGATCATTGCATTTCTTATGCACAAGTTTCATAATTGAAAGTTTTAAAAGCAAAGCAAACCCAAGCAAGTTATTTTGTGGATACTGACAAACTGATTCTAAAGTTTATATAGAGAGGCAAAAGATCCAGAATAACCAACACAATATTAATGGAGAAGAACAAAGAAGAAGACTAAAACTACCCAACTTCAAGGCTTACTATAAGGCTACACAGTAATCAAGACAGTAATCAAGTATTGGCAGAAAAATAGACAAATAGATCAGTAGAACAGACTAGAGATACCAGAAATAGACCAACACAAATATACTGAACTGAACTTTGACATAGGAGCAAAGCAATTAGCTGGGGAAAAGATGGTCATTTCAATAAATGGTACTGGAACAACTGGATATCCACATAAAAAAATGAATCTTAACATAGACCTTACACTCTTCACAAAAATTAGCTCAAAATTGATCATAGACCTAAATGTAAAATGCAAAACTATAAAACTCTGAGGAGAAAATACAGGAGAAAATCTAAATAACCTTGGGTTTGGCAACTATATTTAAGATACAGCACCAAAGACAAAGCCCATGAAAGAAAGACTTGATAAGTTGAACTTCATTCAAAATAAAAACTTCTGCTCTTTAAAAAACAGTCAAGAGAATGAGAATACAAGCCACAGATTGGGAGAAAATATTTGCATAGACATATCTGATAAATGATTGCTATCCAAAATATACAAAAGATTCTTAAAACTCAACAGCAAGAAGTCTAGCAACCCAATTAAAAATGGGCAAAAGATCTGAACAGACGCTTCACCAAAGAAGATATACAGATGGCAAATAAGCATAAAAAGGATGCCCAACATCCTATGTAATTAGAGAAATTCAAATAAAAACAATGAGCTACCACTACACACCTATTAGAATGGCTAAAATTCAAAAAACTGGCAACATCAAATGCTGCTGAGGGTATGAAACAACAGGAACTCTTATTCATTGCTGGTGGGAATGCAAAATTGTGCAGCCCCTTTTGAAGCCAGTTTGGCAGTTTCTCACAAAACTAAACATATTCTTACCCATATGATCCAGCAGTCATACTCCTTAATATTTATCCCAAGGAGTTGAAAACTTATGTCTCCACAAAAACATGCACATAGATGTTTAGAGCAATTTATTCATAATTGCTAAAATTTGGAAGCAACCAGATTATCCTTAAGTAGGTGAATGGATAGAAAGTAGTACATCCAGCCAATGGAATGTTATTTAACACTAAAAAGTAATGAGCTATCAAGCCATGAAAAGACACAGAGGAACCTTAATGAATATTACTAAGTAAAGTGGCTAGCCATATGCAGAAAACTGAAACTGGACCCCTTCCTTACACCTTATACAAAAATTAACTCAAGACGGATTAAAGACTTAAACGCAAATCCCAAAACCATAAAAACCTTAGAAGAAAACCCAGGCAATACCATTCAGGACATAGGCGTGGGAAAAGACTTCATGATAAAAATGCCAAAAGCAATTGCAACAAAATCTAAAATTGACAAATGGGATCTAATTATACTAAAGAGCTTCTGCACAGCAAAAGAAACTATCATCAGAGTGAACAGGCAACCTACAGAATGGAAGAACATTTTTGCAATCTGTCCATCTGACAAAGGGACCATGTTCAGAATCTACTAGAAACTTAAACAAATATACAAGAAAAAAACAAACAACCCCATCAAAAAGTGGGCAAAGGATATGAACAGACACTGCTCAAAATAAGACATTTATGCGGCCAACAAACATGTGAACAAAAGCTCAACATCACAGGTCATCAGAGAAATGCAAATCAAAACCACAATGATACCATCTCACGCCAGTCAGAATGGCAATTATTTAAAAATCAGGAAACAATAGATGGTGGCGAGGCTGTGGAGAAATAGGAATGCTTTGACACTCCTGGTGGGAACGTAAATTAGTTCAACCATTGTGGAAGACAGTATCTAGGGTCTGAAACCCAGAAATACCATTTGACCCAGCAATTCCATTACTGAGTATATACTCAAAGAACTATAAATCATTCCACTATAAAGACACATGCACATGTATGTTTATTGCAGCTCTATTTATAGTAGCAAAGACATGGAGCCAACCCAAATGCCCATCAGTGATAGACTGGATAAAGAAAATGTGACACATATACACCATGGAATACTATGCAGCCATAAAAAAAGAATGAGATAATGTCATTTGCAGGGAAATGGATGAAGCTGGAAGCCATCATTCTCAGTAAACTAACACAGGAACAGAAAACCAAATACCACATGTTCTCACTCATAGTGGGAATTGAGCAATGAGAACACATGGACACAGAGAGGGGAAAAACACACACTAGGGCCTGTTGGAGGGTGAGAGTAAGGGGAGGGAAGTTGGAGGATGAGTCAATAGGTACAGCAAACCACCATGGCACACAGATACCTATGTAACAAACCTGCATGTTATGCACATGTATCCCAGTTTTTTTAGAAGAAGTTATTTTAAAAAGAATATTACTAAGTGAAAGAAGCCAATCTGAAAAGGCTACATACTATATGAGTCCAACTATAGGACATTCTAGAAAAGGCAAAACTATGGAGACAGTAAAAAGATCGGTGGTTTCAAGGAAGTGGGAAGAGGGAGGAAACATAGAGGATTTTTAGGGCAGTGAAACTATTCTGTATGATGCTATAATGGTGAATATATAGCATTATATAGTTGTCCCAAACCAAAGAATATACAACACCAAGAAGGAACCTAAGTATTTACATTAACTACGCACTCGGGGTGATAATGATGTGTCAATTTAAATTCCTTTCTTGTAACTGATGTGCCAGTCTGGTGCAGGATGTCAACAGCAGGTAAGGCTGTGGGTATGTAGGTGTAGGGGAACTCTGTGCTTTCTATTTAATTTTGCAGTGAACCTAAAACTGCTGTTAAAAAAGTTTCTTTTAAAATATGTAAAGCAAAAGCTTATGGTTTCTGAGAGATATCCTAAGGATGTGGCCATTGTGCAGTTTATCATAAGAGTATTAAAAGGCCAGGAATTGCAGGAATTTTTTAAAGCATGCAAGCTTTTATACAGACCCATCAACTTCTCAATTAAATAAAATTCTTATTATTTTCATTATGTAAGAATTGGAGGCAAACCCGGGTAGGCACTGGGGAGGCTCTATTTATTTCCCACCATATGGAGTAGGGCTGCTCTTTAGGTAGGTAGCCACCTACATAGTGAGATATGAGAGATGCTTAAAGGCTACTTTTAACCTAAAATCTCACCTACTATTCTGTCATGGTATCTCCTTCTTTCTCGCCTAACCCGAAGTGGCTCCTGCCTGCTTCTCATTTTTAACACATCTAGTATCTAGCCCATGTGCTGATTGGCACGTACAAGGTGTTCAGTAATTGTTTAATAAATTAGTTGTTGATTCTGATTTTTTTTGAAAAACTGGCCAAACAGTCCCCAATCTCTTTTTTCAAAAAAAGTTGAGTACTCTCCTTTTATATCTTGAATCTGATAAAGCCAAATTATTTAAGCCTGAGTATCTCATAACTTTCTTTTAAATTACATTGTTTATTTTGCTTCTTACAAGGGCAAATAACATGATTTTGAAATAAACAGAATCTTTCAAACTGGGTTGACAGAACAGTTGACTTCGATTTCACTGATGTTGCAATTAGACATGCTCATCCTCAAATGGGATGATTTTTATATTTGGGGTATAAAGTGTGTATGTAAATAAGATGTATTCATACCTTTTATTTAGTGTTTCTCCTAGCAAAAATGTCAGATGGCATTCTAGAGCCTTTAACTATAATGAAAACTAAATTAAAGCCCATTTCTATGAGTTTGGCTTTATTTCTTACTCTTTTCCTTACTGTTATACACACCTTAAGGCATCTTTGCCTTCCTGTATCTTCTTGCTTCCATGCAAAGTGACAATAGCGTAGCTCTTCTGTCTTATGGCCACTACCTCACCACCTGGTCTGGCCCCAAATCAGTCTAATGTTTGCATAAATGTACACTCATTTCATTCCTGGCTTTCTGATTGGTGAGCTTTTTGTTCTATGCTGATATATAACTAGACTGCTTTAGAATTAAAATAGTTTTGAGATTCTGCAAAGTAACCTAGAAAATGAAAGGTAGAAACAATAATTGAGGTAAATCAAAAAAATATCAAACATTTGTATGAAAACCATCTGTGATGAAGTAGTAGGGAAAGAGAAAAGTTAAAAGATAAATGAGTCCTTGTCCTTCTGGATATAAGGTGAATATAACCTGGGATCAGGAAAAAGTTCCCCTTTGGGTGTTTTATTACCCATTCCCATAGAGTGTAGATTTATGCTCACCCCTTACTCCCATTGACAACTGTGTAAGAAATATGTGAATTAAACAGATGGCTAAAAATACATATGATGCCTAGGTTTCTAAGCTTTGAAATGATAATTGAGCAAATACTACCCTAGTCTCTGACTTTACTACAAGGAGTGTTTTTACAAACTCACTTAGGAGCATGGCCTCCAAAAAAATAAGTTTTGGAAGCTAATCCTTTATTTTTGTTTTTCCTTTGAAATGCCAATAAAGCTCAAGTGACTACAGTCAACAACTTTCTAATCCATATTTCTAGCTTATAAGAATTGAGTTACTCCACAAATATCTCTCTTTCTAACATCACACCAGTATCTGCCCATATATTAGAAGCAGTCTTCCACTGTTTAAAAAGAGCAACAGCAGGTGGGACATAGCGGCTCACACCTATAATCCCAGCACTTTGGGAGGCCAAGGTGGGAGGATTTCTTGAGGCTAGGAGTTCAAGACAAGCCTGGGCCACACAGGGAGACTCTGTCTCTGCAAAAAATACAAATAGTAGACAGACATGGTGGCATGCACCTGTAGTCCCAGCTACTCGAGATGCTGAGGCAAGAAGATTGCTTGAGCCCAGGAGTTTACAGTGAATTATGATCACAGCACTGCACTCCAGCCAGGGTGACAGAGTGAGACCCTCCCTGTCTCAAGAAAAAAAAAAAAAAAAGAAAGAAAAGAATTGCAGCAATACATATGTAGTAACAACAGCTTTTCTAAATCTTTTACGGTGCCCTCTTTAGATGCAAGTAGCAATAAGCCAAGTCCTAATAAGATGGAATGATTACTGCTCTATAGCCACTTTGTCCAAATATGGTCTCCTGGTTTATTCCATAAAGTACAGAGGTTTGAGCTAAGCCAACCTTTTCCAGTCATTGTCACTAGACTAAGGACATCAGCAAATTTTTACTGTTAGCAGGTACATGGCTGATAACAGATGTTAGTCTATACTCTGTCCTTAATCCAGGCTTGGCCTAACAAAAGAGAAAACATCTAAATGGAAAAGAATGGGAGTTGTTTTCATCTCCTTTGACATTGCCAATGCTTTATGCTATTACTCTCTAGGCTGACTTGAAAGAACATAGACTTTGTGAAAACATTTTAATGGAAGGAAGGATCAAGTAAAACTCAGAATTTTAACATTACTTAGCAATGCCTGGAGCCTGCATCTTCCTGCCACCATTATCACAATAAACTCATAAAGGTGTAAAACTATGCAGAGCTATGTCAGACACATTAAAATAACATCTGCTAAATGACTCTTATGGCACATTTCTTTCCTTGTTATTCTTTCTATTCATCATTCTCTCCTTACCTAGTTTTGAACTGGGCTGAGATAGAAAACAAAGAAACAAAAACTATTACTACATTTCCTGTAGTACAGTTGTTTTGGTATTATCTTCTACATATTTTTTCTGTCGGTGATCTAAGATATATTAAAAGACAGAATAAGCACAGTAGTATGCAAAGATAAAATAGTGTTATCCTGATCTCAATCTGCTTGTAAATTTTCAGAAAATAATGTTTGTATAAATGTCAATTTTAAGAGTTGAGGCTGTGATATGGTTTGGCTCTGTGTCTCCCCTCAAATCGCATCTTGTAGCTCCCATAATTCTCACATGTTGTGGGAAGGACCAGGTGGGAGATGATTGAATCCTGGCTCTCACGAGATCTGATGGTTTTAAAAATGGGTGTTTCTCTGCAAAAACTGTTTGCCTGCCACTGTCCATGTAAGACGTGACTTGCTCCTCCTTGCCTTTCACTTTCTAGCATGATTGTGAGGCTTCCCTAGCCACATAGAACTGTAAGTCCAATAATCCTCTTTCTTTTGTAAGTTGCCCAGTGTCGGGTATGTCTTTATCAGCAGCATGAAAATGGGCTAATACAATAAATTGATACCAGTAGAGTGGGGCACTGCTGAAAAGATATCCGAAAATATGGAAGTGATTTTGCAACTGGGTAACAGGCAGAGGTTGGAACAGTTTGGAGGGGTCATAAGAAGACAGGAAAATGTGGGACAGTTTGAAACTCCCTAGAGATTGTTGAATGGCTTTGACCAAAATGCTGATAATAATATGGACAATGAAATCCTGGCTGAGGCAGTCTCAGATGGGGATGAGAAACTTGTTGAGAACTTGAGCAAAGGTGACTCTTGTTATGTTTTAGCAAAGAGGTTGGTAGCATTTTACCCCTGCCCTAGAGATTTGTGGAACTTTGAACTTGAGAGAGATGATTTAAGGTAGCTGGCAGAAGAAATTTCTAAGCAGCAGAGCATTCAAGATATGACTTGGGTGCTGCCAAAGGCATTCCGTTTTATAGGAGAAGCAGAGCATAAAAGTTTGGAAAATTTGCAGCCTGATAATGCAATAGAAAAGAAAATCCCAGGTCTGCATGGTGGCTCATGTCTGTAATCCTGGCACTTTGGGAGGCCAAGGTGGGTGGATCACAAGGTCAGGAGTTCGAGACCAGCCTGGCCAATATGGTGAAACCCTGTTTCTACTAAATTGCTTTTGATTTTACAGGCTCATAGGTGGAAGGGACTTGCCTTGTCTCAGAAGAGACTTTGGACTGTGGACTTTTGAGTTAATGCCAAAATGAGTTGAGACTTGGGGGACTGTTGGGAAAGCATGATTGGTTTTGAAATATGAAGATAAGAGATTTTGGAGGTATCAGAGGCAGAATGATATGGTTTGGCTCTATGTCCCTACCCAAATCTCATCTTGTAGCTCTCATAATTCCCATGTGTTGTGAGAAGGACCTAGCAGGAGATTTTTGAATCATGGGGCAGGTCTTCCCTGTCCTGTTCTCACGATAGTGAATGGGTCTCATGAAATCTGATGGTTTTAAAAATGAAAGTTTCTCTGCACAAGCTCTGTCTGCCTGCTGCCATCCATGTGACTTGCTCCTCCTTGCCTTTCATTTTCTGCCATGATTGTGAGGCCTTCCCAGCTACATGGAACTGTAAGTCCAATAATCCTCTTTCTTTTGTAAGTTGCCCAATCTCGGGTATGTCTTTATCACCAGTATGAAAATGGACTAATACAGGCTGTATACTTCTGAGAGATACTTCTACAACTGGCAAAACACTTAAACTTCCTTCAGTTATCAGAAATATCAGAGCTTGGATGATCTCTTAACCATCAACTCCTTCTGTATTTCCTATCTTGGTGAACCAGCTGGTCACCCTAAACAGTAACCTGCCACTCCTTTTTGAGATGTCTATCTGTTTAGATTCGCAGATCCAATCTATTTTGATTCTGCCTTTTTGATAGATTTTGAATTTTTTCTAAGGACGTGTAATTAGTAATTCCAATCTTTTCTATCAATTCTCATTTCTACTATCTTAGTTTTGGTTTTAATCACCTGGATTATTTAAGTGTTCTATCTAGACAACCTACCACCAACAGCCTCTCCTCCCCAAAATGATCCTAAATATTCTAACAAAAGGATCTTTCTAAAATTCAAATATTAGGTCATTAAAAAATTCATCAGCCAGGCACAGAGGCTCATGCCTGTAGTCCCAGCACTATGAGAGGCCAAGGAAGGTGGATCACTTGAGGTCAGGAGTTCAAGACCAACCTGGCCATCATGAGGAAACTCTGTCTCTACTAAAAATACAAAAAAAAATTAGCCTGTAGGGGTGTTGGGCACCTATGATCTCAGCTACTTTGGAGTCTGAGGCATGAGAATCACTTGTACCCAGGAGGCAGAGGTCGTAGTGAGCTGAGATTGCGCCACTGCACTTCAGCCTGGGTGACAGAGTGAGACTGTGTCTCAAAAAAAAAAAAAAAAAAATTCACAGGTGATGCTCCACAACCTTTACAATAAAGCTCATACTCCTTGACATGGGTTACAAAGAACTGGTCTCTACTTACCTCTCCAACTTCATCTCTCTAGTCACTTTCCCTTCATAAGCCCAACTAGTTTGGTCTACTTACAGTTTCTTCACCTTGAAGGCATCTAACTCCGTTAACTCCATGCCTGTGCACATGCCATTGTTTCCCATACCGGGAATGCTTTTCTTGAACTCTCTGCTACCAAATCCCCGG
>PVKP010033287.1:0-25158 GCA_004027715.1 Plecturocebus donacophilus | reverse complement strand
ATGGTGGCACGCGCCAGTAGCCCCAGCTACTCGGGAGAATGAGGGAGGATCGCTTGAGCCCAGAAGATTGAGGCTGCAGTGGGTTGCGGTCTTGCCACTGCTCTCCAGCCTGGGCATCAGAGTGAGACCCTAACTCAAAACAAACAAACAAAAACAACATAAGCTTCAATTAAAAAGTGAATAGAAACTGATAAACGTAAATATCACCTCCAATGCCCTGGCCACACTGAGAACCCTCGGGGGGTGGGGTGCCGAGCCTCCTCTCCTTCACTGCAGCCCCAAAAGGTGGGGATTCTCTGGGGCTCAGAAAGGGGAGGGGACTGAGCCAGTCTTACAGGGCTACCAAGGCACGGTGGCGGGGTCTCTCAGGCCTCCCTGCCCCCAAACTTCCAGCGATGGCTGTGGCCCCCTGGGGTTCTCTCCTGGCCTCTACTGGGTGGAAGATGGTGAGGTCAGAGGCCAGGAACGTTTCTACGGCCACAAGGCGGGGGTTAGTGACTGAGGAGGTTGGAATGTGCTCCCTCTGAAAGGACCTCCTTGTGGCTGCAGCGACGGTTAGAGCAGGAAGAGACTTTCAAAGTCATGTCATCACACACACACACACACCCAGACCTGAGCCCCTGCTCCCTCAGTTGCCCCAGTGACTCCAGCATCCACCGCTTGAGGTGCAGGGTGATGTTTCTGGAGCAGGCAAGTGAACGCAGTCAAAGCTGACCTGTGTCATCCCTCCCCTGGCTATCTGTGTCACTTTTGACCTGTCCAGCCTGGGCTCTGTCAAGGAGTTGGGACATCAGTATGTGTGTGTGTGTGGGAGAGGGCACATGTGTGTGCATATGTCCTGCATGAGTGCCTTCATGTGTGGTCAGTCCCAAAGACTCCCACCCTGGGGCTTTTTATTAACATGTGAATTCATTTTCACTACAATTTGTCAAATTATTTTATTTATTTATTTATTTAGAGACAGAGTTTCGCTCTTGTTGCCCAGGCTGGGGTGCAATGGCATGACCTTGGCTCACCGCAACCTCCGCCTCCTGGATTCTAGCAATTCCAGGAGGTGGAGGTTGCATGGTGGCACATGCCTGTAATCCCAGCTACAGCCTGGGCCTCCTAAAGTGCTGGAATTACGGGCGTGAGCCCCTGCGCTGGCCTCTTTTTTTTTTTTTTGAGATGGAGTCTCACTGTGTCACCCAGGCTGGAGTGCAGTGGCACGATCTCACCTCACTGCAACCTCCGCCTCCCGGGTTCAAGCAATTCTCCTGCCTCAGCCTCTGGAGCAGCTGGGACTACAGACGCGCACCACCAGCTGATTTTTAGTAGAGATGGGGTTTCGCCATATTGGCCAGGATGGTCTCAAACTCCTGACCTCTTGATCCACCTCCCAAAATGCTGGGATTACAGGCGTGAGCCACTGTGCCTGGCCCCTGACTTTTTATTCCAAAACTAGCTAGAGTAATTCTAATTCTGTGCGGTGGTAAGCATGTGACATGATTTCTGTCCTCCAACAATCCTGAGATAGTTACATTATGTCTCCATTTCACAGATGAAGAAACAGAGGCTCTGAGAGATTGCGTGCCTCATCTAGGTCACACAACTGGTGAGCAGCCTAAGCATGTTCAAACCCGGACCCCAGAGCTGTCTGACCCCAGCATGTATGTTCTGTCCATGGGTCACACTGCCTCAAAAACACTCTCCTCTCCTGCCTCTCTCTCTCCTCACACAAACACACACACACTCTCTCTCTCTAACACACACACACACACACACACACACAGATGATGACGACAAGAGGATGACAAGAACACTGGGTAGAGCAAAGGCGAGGGAGATGCACCAGACTGCTAACCACTTTCTGAGTGCACAACACTTTACAGCTTACAAAGCACTTTCACATCTGTGATCTCATTTGATCCCACAACAGCTCCATGAGATCAGCAGGGAGGCCCAAGTGAGGGAGGGTGACCTGCCCAGTGTCACACAGACAGAAAATGATAGCTCTGGGACTAGAACCCCAGCCCCAAGCTGGCCTTCCTGGCTCTAAGTCCTGAGTGCACCCACAGACTGCTGGCCTCTGCTCCCAATGAAGGTAGCCCAGAGGGCAAAGCTAGAGCTGATGAAATGGAAGGACGGTGGAGAAGCAGGAAAGCCCAGCCCTCTTGATTTATTTACTTTAAGTCTTGCTCTGTCCCCCAGGCTGGAGTGAAGTGGCACAGTCACAGCTCACTGCAGCCTCAAACTCCCTGGCTCATGCCATCCTCCCACCTCGGCCTCCAGAATAGTTGGGACCACAGGCAGTCATACCACCATGTCCGGAAAAGTTTTAAATTTTTGGTAGAGATGTAGTCTCAAATGGTCCTCCTGCCTTGGCCTCCCAAAGTGCTAGGATTACAGGCATGAGCTACCGTACCCGGCCCCAGCCCCCTTTCTGTAGTCGTGTGAAAACTGGCAGCTCAGTACTCCATCTGGGCCTCAGTTTCCTCACCTGTTAGATGGAAGTAATCAGAGAAGCAGCTTTGGATGGTGCTCAGCACTAACGTTCTGCATGTGCGACAAGGCTTCTGTGAAGCCGTAAGGGCTTTAAAAAATCTTGGCTGAGCCTGGGCTTGGAGCTCCCACTGCTGTGATTTGGCAACCTGTGTCAGTTACTCACGTAGTGACCTTGAACGAGTCATTTCAGCATCTCCCAGCCTCAGTGTCCCCACTTGTAAAACAGGGATGAGGATGGTGCCTGCCTCCCAAGCACATTTGGCCATGGCCTCACATTCACACTCACCTTTAACATACTCTCCAGATGAAACTGGTGGCCACACAGTCTCCGAAAGGCACTGACATTAAAGAAGATGGCATTTATCAGACCTCAGGACACCTGTAGTGGCCCTGAATTAAAGTTGTCATAGCTCCTGAAATTATCCTGAACGATACAATTATATTGCATTATTATGTGTGGTTAGTTCAAAGCATTACCTTATCATAAACATTAAAAATATACCGCCCAGACTGGGCAACACTGCGAGACGCCCATCTCTACAAAAACACAAAAATTAGCCGGGCATGGTGGCAAGCGCCTGTACCTTGAGCTCAGGCAGTTGAAGCTGCAGTGCACGTAGATCGCGCCACTGCACTCCGGCCTGGGTGACAGACAGAGACCTGTCTCAAAAATATAAAGTAAAATAAAATAAAATATGTCACCATTTTTGTAACCCTAGTTTATCATTTATTCCCTTTTCATATACTCGAAGCCTTAAAACAAGGCCAATGGAAAGATCTCCACGAAGCTTTGGATGGCGGTTGGCGTGGCTCCTGGAGACGTGATTCTTTCGTGCTATTTTGTGGGAGCAGAAACAGAGGCCAACCCAGACCGCGAGAGGGCTGGGGCGGGGCGCGGGCTCGGGCAGGTGCGTCAGTCCGCGGGGGAACCCGGGGCTCCACCTGGGCGCGGCGAGGAAGTCGCACCATGTATGGGCAGCTACGTCAGGGGGGCGGGCCCGCCGCCGCCGGGGGACGCGGAGCCGGTCCCCAACCCGGTGAAAAAGCGGCCGCCGGGCTAGGGGAGGCGTCGCCAAGTTTGAGACCGACGGGCCTCGGCGGCGCGTCTCGGGGGTGGAGCCTGGAGGTGACCGCGCCGCTGCAACGCCCCCACCCCCCGCGGTCGCAGTGGTTCAGCCCTGGGACTTTCATTCATAAAAAGAAAAGACTCCGCACAGCGCGGGTGAGTCAGAACCCAGCAGCCGCGGACCCCACGGAGCCGCCAGCCCCGGGCATGTTCCGAGACTTCGGGGAACCCGGCCCGAGCTCCGGGAACGGCAGCGGCTACGGCGCCCCCGCGCAGCCCCCGGCCGCAGGGCAGGCGGCCCAGCAGGTGAGTGGAGCCAGACGCCGGGGATCCCCGGGAGGACGGCGCGTGAGAGGCCGGGGTCAGCTCCCGCACGCTCCGGGACTGGAGCCGCGAACACGAGTCTGGGCCGGGCTGGGGGCCGGGGCGAGGATCCTGCCCCTTCGCCGTCCGGGGCCAGTTTCGCCCCCCGCGCAGCCGGCGGCACCAGATCCGCGAGCCTCTCTTCACCCAGCCGCCCCCTTCTCCCTCGCCGCGCGCGTCTGTCCCTCCATCTCGGCGCCCGCTTTCTCGCCTGCTGCCCGCCTCTGACTTCTGCGTCCCCCCTGCCTGGGAAGGGGCGTGGGCGCTCGGGTTGGCCCGGCCCCGACGGGTCGGAGGGTCTCTCCGCCTCGGGCTGAATTCCTGGGCTCTGGAGTCTGGGCCCGGGCGGAGACGTCCCCACACAGGAGGGAGGCGGGATCCGTCGGGAAAGCCGCTGGGCCAGGGTGGGAGTCTCGGCCCCGTCTGCGACCGTCCGCGGGTCCGTCCGCCTGTCTGTCCTTCGCCCCTCCGTCGCCAAGTCCCTGTCGTTTCTGGGCCAGGGGAGCCCAAGGGGGCCGGGGCAGTGGAACCTGCCAGGTCCCCGGAGACCGGCCCTCGACCCCTTTGCGGAATGCGGCGAATAGAGACCGCGAGGTTCCGGGACTTGCGCGGGGTCAGACTGCAGGCGGCTCCCGCGACCCGCTCTCGCCCCCGAACGGCGCCCGCTACCCACCGGTGGTACCCGGGAGGCTGCAGGTGCCCGTTTCCTATCGAGGGGCTGCGAGCACGTGTCGACAGGGGCGTCCGTTCCGCCGAGTCACGGCGGCCGAGTCACGGCGGCTGAGTCACCCGGGGCGCCCCTCCCTTCCTGGCCCGGGCCCGGACAACCTCGGGAGCGGGAGATGCCGCCGGCGGTGCCTCGGACCCGGAACTGGGGTCACTGGGCCGCCGGGCTCGCAGCGCTTGGGCTCGGGCTACCGCTGTCGGGACTTGCCTGGGCTTGTGGGGCGCTTCCCGGACGACCGGGCGCCCACACCCAGGGCCCAGCAGCAGAGCTCGAACCCACTTCTCCCAGAACACTGAGTCCCATCCCAACCCACTCCTCAGATAGCTGGCTAATAGAACGGTCGCAGGGACGTCGTGCTGGGTGCTTGCCACATCACTTGTATTTCACAGAATCGAAGACCTCATGGATTTAAGACCCCATTACTTTATGCACTAATTTTCTTTCTTTCTTCTTCTTCTTTTTTTTTTCCCTTTCTTCTTCTTCTTCTTCTTTTTTTTTTTAACAGGGACTCCCTCTCTGTTGCCCAGGCTGTAGTGCAGTGGCACAATCACAGCTCATTGCAGCCTCAACCTCCTAGGCTCAACTGATCCTACTGGGATCCTAGCTGGGAGGCAACCTGGACACAGGCACGCACCACCACACCCAACTAAATTTTTAAATTTTTTTGTAGAAATAAAGTCTCACCGTGTTGGCTAGTGTGACCTGGAACTCCTGAGCTCAAGTGATCCTTCTACCTCAGTCTCCCAAAGTGCTGGGTGTGAGCCACCATGCCTAGCCCACTAAAATTTTTTAAATTGCCAATTAAACTATGATTTCAGACCTATTAAAGGGTACTTCTTAGCATCAATGAAGTCCTGTAATCCTCATCTGTAACACTATTAAAAATGAGGAAACTGAGGTACATGAAGGTTAAGTAACTTGCCCATGGTCACACTGCCAGTAAGTGGCTTAGAGCTGAGATTAGAACTGAGACAGCCTCTCATGCCAGAATGCCTATCATCTCCACTTTGGAAGGCTCAGGTGGGAGGATTGCTTAAGTTCAGGAGTTTGAGACCACCCTGGGCAACCTAGTGAGTCCCTGTCTCTACAAAAAATTTTAAAAAGTTAGCCAGGCTGGGCACGGTCGCTCACACCTGCAATCTCAGCACTTTGGGAGGCCAAGGCAGGCAGATGACCTGAGGTCAGGGGTTGAAGATCAGCCTGGCCAACATGGTGAAACCCTGTCTCTATTAAAAATACAAAAACTAACCAGGCGCAGTGGTGGGCACCTGTAGTCCCAGATACTCGGGAGGCTAAGGCAGAGGAAACGCTTGATCCCTGAAGGTGGAGGTTCCAGTGAGCCAAGATTATGCCACTGCACTCTGGCCTGGACGACACAGCAAGACTCTGTCTCAAAAAAAAAAAAAAAAAATAGCCAAATGTGGTGGTGCACACTGGTAGTCCCAGCTATTTGGGAGGCTGAGATGGGAGGATTGCTTGAGCCTGCAGCTCACTGCACTCCAGCCTGGGTGACAGAATGAACGAGACCCTGTCTCAAGAAAAAAAAAAAATTGGGATAGCCTGAACCCAGAGCAATGAGTCTTTCCTGTCTCAGCCCCTCTGCACTGGGCACCTGCCACTTACCAGACTGTCACACACATTCTCACACCCGATTCTCACAGCCTTCCCCTGAGCTGCGAGCTGTAATTATTCTCTTCATGCAGATGAGCGCAGGAGTAGGTAAGAGCCCAGGTGTTGGGCTCAAATCCCGTTTCCTACTCACTGGCTCTGTATCTGTGGACAACTGTTCTCCCATCTGAAAATGAAGATACTATGCCAGGCATGGTGGCTCACACCTGTAATCCCAGCACTCTGGGAGGCCGAGGCAGGTGGATCACCTGAGGTCAGGAGTTCAAGACCAGCCTGGCAAACATGGTGAAATCCTGTCTCTATTAAAGATACAAAAATTAACTGGGTATGGTGGTGCATGCCTATAATCCCAGCTACTTGAGAGGCTGGGGCAGGAGAATGGCTTGAACCTGGGAGGCAGAGGTTGCAGTGAGCTAAGATTGTGCCACTGCACTCCAGCCTGGGCAACAGAGTGAGACTCTGTCTCAAAAAAAAAAAAAGAAAAGAAAAGAAAATGAAGACACTATTGTGCCTATTATATGAGTCAGTATTTGTACAGTGGTTAGGACAGTTCCTGGCAGTTCATACTTTATAGATGTTAGCTCTGATGGGAAAATGGAGGCACAGAGAGGTTATGTGACCTGCCCAAAGTCATACAGCTTATAAGCAGGGATTTGCCACCAGGTCAGACTCTGACTGCCAGGCCATGCTCTTCCTGTTCCCAGAGGTAGCCAGTATATTGAAGGTAGACAGCGATGGAGCCTCTGCCCAGTGGAAGCCCCTCAATCCACATGGACCTCATCTGTGGCCTTCCATTTCTTATCCCTTAGAAGTTCCACCTCGTGCCAAGCATCAACACCATGACTGGCAGTCAGGAGCTGCAGTGGATGGTGCAGCCTCATTTCCTGGGGCCCAGCAGTTACCCCAGGCCTCTGACCTACCCTCAGTACAGCCCCCCACAACCCCGACCAGGAGTCATCCGGGCCCTGGGGCCGCCTCCAGGGATACGTCGAAGGCCTTGTGAACAGGTAAGGCACAGAGGTACTGCAGTGGTTCCAACTGCTCCTGGGAGCGCTAGGATGTGGAGAAGCTCTTGCCGGAAAGAAGAGTACAGGTTTAGGAGGGAGGAGGGTAGGCTACGGGTGACTACTGCCCAAGGCTGAAAGTGATAGGTGCCCCAAGCGGAGGCCCAGATGGTAAAATCAGTCACTTCCGGATCAGGGAAAGCTTCCTGGAAAAGGTGGCATATTAGTTTAGAAGGATGGGTAGGACTGGCAGAGGCAGAGATGAAGGAAAGGACATTCCAGGTAGAGGGGATGGCAGGATCAAGGATGGAGGTGAAGGTGAGAACATGTAAGATGTGCACATGGAACGGTGAGGGGGTGTCCACCTGCTGAGATGCATAGAGGGGGCGCTTATGTTGCCTGGAAGAGAACAGGAATAAGAGGGTTCCCTTCAGCTACTCCCTTAGTCTCAGTTTCCCTGTCTCATTTAATCCTCACAAAATCCCTCTGGGGAATGTACCTGGTTTTCCCCATCTTCCACCAAGGAATGAAGGCATACAGTGAGTAATGACATAGGACTGGTCTTGGCCCCAGGTCTATCCAACTCTGAAGTCAGATCCAAACTACCAAGCCAGGGCTGGATGCAGTAGCTCATGCCTGTTATCCCAGCACTTTGAGAGACCTAGGCAGGAGGATTGCCTGAGGCCAGGAGTTCAAGACTAGGCTGGGCAACATAGAGAGACCCTGTCTCTACCAAAAAACCAAAATAAATCACCAAGCCACTCAGTCTCACTGGGAGCTAACAGAAGATTCGAAGCAGAGGTAACTGAGAACTCTTGGCTCCCCAAGGCCCTTACCAAAATAAGTAAGAGAGAGAAAGTCTTTAAAGGCGTGGCTTGTCTTTCCCCTCCCTGGGGCATTTCGGTGTAGGCGACTCTAGGGGATGAGGTTCCAAAGCTTGCTCTGCAGGCTGGATAGAGGATGGGAGAGCGGTTAGGGCCCTGGGAAAGATGAGAGATCAGCCGTGGACAGCTTTCCCAGAACAGAATGTCAGGCCTTTGTGGTGAGAAGGGACTGTGGTGTGAGCCATAGAAGCGGCCAGGGGTAACCCCTCCTGTACCTCCTTCTTTCAGCCTAGTCCTGAGGGTGACCTTTTGATCCTGGGTTCTCCCAGGTAGGTCTGTGAGCTGTGAGTTGGATCCTTTTGGCGAAATGGTCTCCCTCATCTGGCTTGTCACTCAGTGTGGAATAGAGTGAGTGGGTTCTAAGTCCTGGTGTGGAACCAGGAGCAAGTTATCCTCCCTGGGCTTGTTTTTCATGGAAAGTTGGGTTAAGAGTCTATGTTAAGGCCAGGTGTGGTGGCTCACGCCTGTAATCTCAGCACTTTGGGAGGCTGAGGTGGGTGTATCACCTGAGGTCAGGAGTTCAAAACCACCCTGACCAACGAAGTGAAACCCCATCTCTAAAAAAAAAAAAAAAATCTATGTTAAAGAAAAAAAAAAAAGGCTGGGTATTGTGGCTTCCGCTAGTAATCCAAGTATTCTGGGAGGCTGAAGCAGGAGGATCCCTTGAGCCCAGGAGTTCCAGACCAGCCTGGGCAACACAGCAAGACCCATCACTATGAAAGAAAAAATTGCCGAGCATGGTGGCTTATGCCTGTTAATTCCAGCACTTTGGGAGGCCAAGGCAGGTGGATCACCTGAGGTCAGGAGTTCGAGACCAGCCTAGCCAATATGGTGAAACCCTGTCTCCACTAAAAACACAAAAATTAGCCACGTGTGGTGGTGCATGCCTGCAGTCCCAGCTACTTGGTAGGCTGAAGCACGAGAATCAGTTGAACCCAGTAGGTGGAGGTTGCAGTGAGCCAAGATCAGGCCACTGTACTCCAGCCTGGGAGAGAGTGAGACTCTGTCTCAAAAAAAAAAAAAAAACCTGGGTGCAGTGGCTCATGCCTGTAACTCCAGCACTTTAGGAGGCTGAGGCTGGTGGATCACTTGAGGTCAGGAGTTCGAGACCAGCCTGGCCAACCTGGTGAAACCCAGTGTCTACTAAAAATTCAAAATTTAGCCACAATCATGGTGCACACTTGTAGTCTCAGCTACTCAGGAAGCTAAGGCAAGCAGGTGAATTGCTTGAACCCAGGAGGTAGAGGTTCCAGTGAGCCCAGATCGTGTGCCACTGCACTGCAGCCTGGGCAACAAAGCAAGACTCAAAAAAAAAAAAGTTTTTGTTCTGCATATTCTCAGTGAAAAAACAAGAATCTATGTAAAGTACTTAGCTGGCACATAGTAGGTGTCCAACAAATTGCAACTTAATCAGCAACACTCATTAGCCCCCTCCTAGTGCTTACAGCTCATGGGGTAACAGGAGACTTGGTTGTCCAGAGATGCAGAAGGATGAGGGTGCTGCAAAGAGGGGGCTGAGGAGGAAAGGTCACTTCTGGCTGGGGAATAAGAGGGCTTCCTGGAGGCTGGAGCATCTTAGTTGAGTCCTAGGAGATGAGGAGGGTTAAGGTTTATGGAGGGGGAGGACATTATGGGAGAGGAATGAGCACTAAAGCTAGGTGTGAGGAGGAAATTTGACCAATCCAAGAAGACAGCGCCTCAGTGCAGAGAACCGGTTGGGTGCAGTGATCCCTAAATCACAGGCAGAAGGGGCCCTCGTGTTGCCATGACCTCTGCCAGGGTCCTACCACTGGGCCACCGTGAGGGGCGAGTTCTACACAACCAGTGTCCTAGGGTCCTCCTCACTGCTGGTCTCACCCCCAGATCAGCCCAGAGGAAGAGGAGCGCCGCCGAGTAAGGCGCGAACGGAACAAGTTGGCTGCAGCCAAGTGCAGGAACCGGAGGAAGGAACTGACCGACTTCCTGCAGGCGGTGAGCACAGGCCCTGGCCCACCGAGCTCAGAGGGACCCCATCTCCCTGGAGGCCCCAGAGCCCCAGTATATGTAGCCCCCTCCCCATCATCCTTGCTCCTTGTCTGAGGGGCAGTCCCTCTGGGGAAAGGATGAGGAAAAATCAATTTAAAATTGGCTGCAGTTGGGCTGGGCACAGTGGCTCACCCCTGTAATCCCAGCATTTTGGGAAGCCATGGTGGGTGGATTGCCTGAGGTCAGGAGTTCGAGACCAGCTTGGCCAAAATGATGAAACCCCATCTCTACTAAAAAAAAAAAAAAAAAAAAATTAGCCAGGCGTGGTGGCAGAGGCTGAGGCAGGAGAATCACTTCAACCTGGGAGGCAGAGGTTGTGGTGGTTCATGCCTGTAATCCCAGCACTTTGGGAGACCGAGGTGGGCGGATCACAAGGTCAGGAGTTCGAGACTAGCTTGGCCAACATCGTGAAACCCTGTCTCTACTAAAAGTGCAAAAATTAGCCAAGCATGGTGGCATGTGCCTGTAGTGCCAGATACTTGGGAGGCTGAGGCAGAAGAATCGCTTGAACCAGGGAGGGGGAGGTTGCAGTGAGCCCAGGGAGACAAGACCATGCCATTGCACTCCTGTCTGGGTGACAGAGTGAGGCTCCATCTCAAAAAAAAAGAAAAAACAAATTGCAGCGGGTCTCACTTGTAGCAGAGCAGAGTTGAAGCTCAGCCAGCAATCTCCCTTTTTTTTTTTTTTTTGAGACAGTCTTGCTCTGTCGCCCAGGCTGGAGTGCAGTGGTGTGACCTTGGCTCACTGTGACATTTGCCTCCCAGGCTAAGTAATTCTCCTGCTTCTGAGTACCTGGGACTACAGGCACCCACTGCCCCACTCAGCTAATTTTGTATTTTTAGTAGAGACAGCGTTTCGCCACGTTGGCCAGGCTAGTCTCGAACTGGCCTCAAGTGATCCGCCCACCTTGGCCTCCCAAAGTGCTGGGATTACAGGCCTGAGCCACCGCCTGGTGCCAGCAATCTCCTAAAACGCCTGGGCCTGATGGGAGTTGTGCCCATTTTCTCCCAGGCACTCATGGGAGTTGCAGTACAGACTTATTAGAGACTATCCATCACCCCCTACCCCCCACTGCCAACTCCAGCTCCTCAGAACCCTGAGTTCAAACATCTGAGGCTCTAGGGTATTCAGCCCTCACCTTCCTGACTCCTCTCCTGATCTACAGGAGACTGACAAACTGGAAGATGAGAAATCCGGGCTGCAGCGAGAGATTGAGGAGCTGCAGAAGCAGAAGGAGCGCCTGGAGCTGGTGCTGGAAGCCCACCGACCCATCTGCAAAATCCCTGAAGGAGACAAGGAAGGGGACACAGGCAGTACCAGGCGCACCAGTAGCCCGCCAGCATCCTGCCACCCCGTACCTTGTATCTCCCTTTCCCCAGGGCCTGTGCTTGAACCTGAGGCACTGCACACCCCCACACTCATGACCACACCCTCCCTAACTCCTTTTACTCCCAGCCTGGTCTTCACCTACCCCAGCACTCCTGAGCCCTGTGCCTCAGCTCATCGCAAGAGTAGCAGCAGCAGCGGAGACCCATCCTCTGACCCCCTTGGCTCTCCAACCCTCCTTGCTTTGTGAAGCACACTAACCATTGTCTCCTCCCCTTCCCCCACAGTCCAGCTGGCCTGGACGGTATCCCACACCCAACTCCAGCAGCTTCTTCTGCATCCCTCTAATGAGACTGACCATATTGTGCTTCACAATAGAGCCAACTTGGGGACACCAAAGCTGCGCACTGTTTCTCTAGAGCTGGCCTCTCTAGCACAATTTGCACTAAATCAGAGACAAAAGTATTTCCCATTTGTGCCAGAGGAATCCCGGCAGCCCAGAGACTTTGTAAGATCCTTAGATGTCCTCTGGAGCCCTAACCCCTTCCAGGCCACTGCAACATTTTCCGTCACCCTCTCTCTTCCTGTGATCCACCCAACCCTATCCCCGACAGAAGGTGGCACTTTACCCACCTAGAACACTAACTCACCAGCCCCACTGCCAGCAGCAGCAGGTGATTGGACCAGGGCGTTCTGCCGGCCCTTCCTGAACCACACAGCTCAGGAGGCTCCCAAGGTTTCGGTGATGAGCTGATCTGCAGATCTCAGCTCTGAGAAGGCTTTAGCTCCAGGGAATCCAAGCCTCCACAGCGAGGGCAGCTGCTATTTATTTTCCTAAAGAGTATTTTTATACAAATCTACCAAAATGGAATAAAAGGCTGGAAGCTGTGGCTTGGGTGCCTCACTGGACCCAGAGGCTAACGGGAGAGTATCTGGAGCCCTAGGTCCCAGCCGTAGCTCTACAGACTCACTGCATGACCTTGGACAAATTCTTTGATATTTTTGGACTCTGTCTTATCTGACAAGTGGGGCTACATCGGCTCGGCCCCATCTCCAGGACTGAGAGGAGAGAGTCCTCTGGGGTAAAAGCGAAGAGGCTTGTCCCTCTCCCTGTGGGGGCCCACAGTGCTGCTGCCTGTACCTTCGGTTGGGGGGGGGGGGCTGTTATGCCCCCTTCCAGCCTCAGAGGAGGCGGCCGAGTGGTTCTAGGCTCCCAGCACCTGCTTCCTGCCCCATTGTCTTGGACAGGAAGGAGCCGGGAAGGGAGCTGGAGCCACTTCAGGGGCCGGACTATGGCGGGTCCCGGCACCCGATCAGGGAAGTCTGGTTTACCACCGGCTCGAGGTAATGGGAGAATCGTTAGTTCTGCAGTCCCTCTGGATGAGAATGGTACCGTATCAGTGCCCCACCCTCGCCCCAACTCCGGCGAATACCAAACAGACGCTGCCCAGGCCAAGGGCTCCGCTTCCGTTCCGGTTTATTACCCCAATCCAACCCCCAGCAAGTCCCTCCGCTCCAGCCTTCAGTCCCCCTGCTGCCCTGCCAGCAAGAGCAAGGGGCCCTCCTCGGTGTCAGGATTTCCTAGTCCATGCCAGGGGCCCCTCCTGTGCAGCCAGGACGGCGTCCAGGTCCCGAGGTCCACAGCAGTCCCAGGGCTCGGGGAGCAATCCGGGTGGGCGTCGGCGTGGAGGAAGCAGCGCCTTCAGTCATCGGGGGAACAGGCCAGCGGCAACTGATCCGGACTGCCCACGCTGCCGGTGCTGGAGCTTCCATCGCCTAGGTCGCGGGGCCCACACGGGGGCAGGGCAAGCTCGGGTGCTGGCCCGGCGCCTGAGCCCCCCGCGCCGCCAGGGCCGCCACGGGGGCCCCACTCCTCGCCTAGCGCCAGGCAGAGCTCCTTAAGCGCCAGGTTCTCCCGCAGCAGCTCCTCCTGGCGGCCCTCCAGCTCGGCCAGCTTCTGCCAGCAGCCGCCCAGGTCCTCGCGCACGGCCCGGGATGCTTGGGTCCCGAAGAGCTGCCACTGGCGCGCGGCGCGCCGCCCGCGCTGGCGCTCCGAGTCCAGGAAGCAGCAGAGGTCGCGCAGCTCACGGTTTTCTGCCTGCAGGCGCCGGTTGAGCTGCTTGAGCTCGCGGATCTCGCCCAAGTGGCCCTGCAGCTGCCGATTCACCTCCTGCATGAGGCGGCCGCGCTGCACCAGTGCCGCCAGGCGCGCCGCCTCCTCCCGCCGCAGGCGCCGCACCAGCTCTTCCTTGCCTAGCGCCGCCATCTCCTCGTCCGTCAGCTCCTCCAGGCCGCCTGCCTCGGCCTCCATGGCTGGTCAGGCCGCTGGAGCATTGCCCGCCCGCCGCCGCGGCCCAGGAGCCCCAAGTCGGGCCCGGCGCCGCTCAGGCTCGGGCTCGGGCTCCGGCTCCTGCTCCTTGCGCGGCAGGCAGTGGCCGAGGCAGCGTAGGCTGCTGCAGCTACCCGGGTTGGGCACGCGGCGGGGCGCGCGCCGGGGCGGAGCCGCATGACGTTATGGAAGGACAACCAATCCGGTGAAACGCCCCCGGAAAGGGGCGGGGCCTGAGCCCAGAGGGCCCCTTCCCCACCCACTCCGGGTGTTACTGACTCTCGATGTGAAGGAACCCCCGCGTCATCGCCCTCCGCAATTGGTCTCAGGCCGAAACTGGGCGCTTCGAACCTCCAAGTTCCGGATCGCCCTAAGCTCGAACTGAGAACCAAGATGCAGGCGTCTGCCCTGACTCCCGCCCATCCCCGACGGAAGTCAGATGGACCGTTCTCCAGTCCCTCTTTACCTTTGGTCAAATTCGGAAGTCTTGGCTCACGGAGGATCGCTCCTGGTTCCTCGGAACCCTGAGTCCAAACGTCCTAGCTCACCATTAGACTACCCTCCCTCCCAGGGAGCGTTTCCTGCCTTGGGGGAGGAACATACAGGATTCGTTTGTTCAATAAACGTTTTTTATATGCAAGCCCCATGCAAAAATAAATTTAACCAAAATGCTGATTCCGTCCTCAAGGAGGTCACAGTCTGTCTGGGAAGACAAGCTGTATTAAGCAAGAAACAAATGGGGGGTGGGGAGTATGGTCTGAGGGTCCTTAAGTGGGTTCTCAAAAGAGATGCTATCCAAGAGGCTCTGGTAGATGCACAGGACTTTGCCAAGGAAAGAGCTATTTCAGGGAGAGAGAACAGCATGGTGAAAGACACCAGTGCCTGAAAGAGCCTAGCTGCTTTAGGAACAATGAGGATAGCTTGATGATTTTTGAAAAGCAGATGTGTGGAGAAAATTCTGAGAGAGTCAGGCTTCAAGGGTAGGCAAAAGCCAGATTCTTAAGAACTTTCAGTACTAGGTTGGAGCGTTTCCAAAGGCCAGTAAGGATGTTAAGGGAGTAACATTTGAAAATATGCATTTGGCCGGGCGCGGTGGCTCACGCGTGTAATCCTAGCACTTCGGGAGGCCAAGGTGGGTGGATCACCTGAGGTCAGGAGTTCAAGACCAGCCTGGCCATCATGGTGAAACCCCATCTTTAAAAAGAAAAAAAAAAAAAGATATGCATTTAAAAAGATTGGGCTGGCCGGGCGGATCACCTGAAGTCAGGCGTTCAAGACCAGCCTGACCAACATGGTGAAACCCTGTCTCTATTTAAAAAAAAAAAAAAAAAAGAAAAAAAGAAAATTAAAAGATTGGGCTGCTCTGTGTGGGCCTGATCCTGCGGGGAGGGGACACAGGCGGGGAGATAGAGCTAAGCAGAAAGACGGCTGGGGCAGCGTCAGTGGCGGTGGAGAGGACAAACAGATACTAGAAATATTCCGGAGGCAAATCAGCCAACTGAATGTGGAGAGGAGTCTGGGAGAACGCCCAGGTTTCTCGTATGAAAACTGGTGGATGTTAGGCTTGTCACTGAGATAGGGACGCAGGAAAGAAACAGATGGGGAGAGCGAGAAAGGTCTGGCTGGAATATGTTGAGCTTTTGAGGGGCTTACGGGAAGTGAGTGTGGACAGACTTAGCCGATGGGCGGCCCCTCCGGATGTGGACTTCCAGGAAGAGCTCCGAGGGGCAGAATTAAAGACGTCAGTAGCTCGTGGGGGTGTGGGTGTGGGTGTGGTTAAAACCAAGGTGGGAGCAGGTGCCCCAAGTCCAGGAGAGGTGCTCATGCACAGGATGGACAGAGGGGTCTCCAGCAAGAGCCCGAGGAAGTCGGGCCATATACTCCTTTTGCGGAGAAGAGATTTAGGATAGAGCCCTGTGAAACCCCTAACTTCAGGATATGGGTCAAACTTAGGAGGTCCCAAAAAGGGCCGAGGAGGTGGGAGAAAAGCCAGGAGGAAGTGAGGGGAGAGGTTGCGGGGACGGTGGAGACGAAGAGGAGGTTCTCCGCACTCCTGCCGACGGCTTGGGGGCGACAACCAGCAGGAGGCCAGGACTCCCCCTCCCGGCGGGAGGCGGCGCTGCTCCTCCGCGCAGGCCTCCCCGTCTCTTCCCTCGCCGCTCCCTCCGCGTCCCCGCTCTCACTGGCTGTGTCCCGGAAGTGATCCTAAGCTGGGTCCGGGTGCCCGGAGCGGAATCTTAGCTCTCCCGGAAGTGGCCCGGAGGCAGTGCATCAGGTCAGAGCAGTGCTCTGTCCTGCTCGGGGCGCTGTGGCCCCGGGCGTCGCCATGACTAGCGAGCTGGACATCTTTGTGGGGAACACGACCCTTATCGACGAGGACGTGTATCGCCTCTGGCTAGATGGTTACTCGGGTCCGTGAGGAGCATGTGGGGGAGCCCGTCGGCGGAGCGGTTGTTTTGAACTGGAGACGGAGCGGGGCTTGGACTTGGGCATCCTTTAGGAACCGGGCAGCCGCCTGGGAATAAAGGGTTTTATAATGATCGGGGATGGAATCCCTGAAGGGCCTCTGGCGTCAGCGGGGCGGGGCCTGATGCAAACCCCCACTTTCCAGTGACCGACGCGGTGGCCCTGCGGGTGCGCTCGGGAATCCTGGAGCAGACGGGCGCCACGGCAGCGGTACTGCAGAGCGACACCATGGACCACTACCGCACCTTCCACATGCTGGAGCGGCTGCTGCACGCACCGCCCAAGCTACTGCACCAGCTCATCTTCCAGATCCCGCCATCCCGGCAGGCGCTACTCATCGAGAGGTGCTCACCCTGTGGAATGAGGGGGGGACGTCAACCAGTCTGATTGTATACCCATTTTGCATGCTGAAACAGGCCCAGAGAGGGATGGGACTTACCCAGCCATCAGAAAGTTGAGAGCAGAAGGGGTGAGACCCAGGCCCTGCCAGGCCCCGTTTCCTTTCTTTTATGGAGGGTTAGTGGTATTCTCTGACTCCACAAGGTACTATGCCTTCGACGAGGCCTTCGTTCGGGAGGTGCTAGGCAAGAAGCTATCCAAAGGCACCAAGAAAGACCTGGATGATATCAGCACCAAAACAGGCATCACCCTCAAGAGCTGCCGGAGACAGGTGGGCACTGCACCCACACAGGCCCGGCATCCCATCTGCACGTCACTCCCTCCCTTTGGCCACTGCTGCAGCTCCAGCCTCTGATTGTGGCAGGAGCTTCATACCTAGTCTTCTCCTCCTTTCCCCTTTCCCCCCTTCTTTTTGTTTTGAGACAGAGTCTTGCTCTGTCGCCCAGGCTGGAGTGCAGTGGCACCATCTCGTCTCACACTGCAACCTCCAGTCTCCTCCCCTGCCCCCTAGTTCAAGCCATTCTCATGCCTCAGCCTTTGCAGTTGCTGAGATTACAGGCTCCCGCCACCACACCTGGCTACTTTTTGTATTGCTAGTAGACACAGTTTCACCATGTTGGCCAGGCTTGTCTTGAACTCCTGGCCTCAAGTGATTACCTGCCTTGGCCTCCCAAAGTGCTGCTGGGATTACAGGTGTGAGCCACTGTGCCCAGGTCCCTTTTGCCCCTTCTAAGCTATCCTGTACTCTGTGGCCAGAGTGATCTTTCAGAAGCCCAGATCTGACCTGAAAGTTTATCAGATGCCTGCTTATAAACTTCCATTGGCTCCCACTGCCTCCTGGGTGGCAGCTGCACTCCTTGGCCTTGACCTATGGACTGTCCTGTGATCTCATCCCTGCAGACCTTTCTAAGCTTAAATTTCTCCAGCCCCAGGCTTTCCTTTGCTCATGTTGCTTCTACCTGGAGGGTACTGTTCTTGGCAGTATCCACCCCTTGAAATCCAAGACGGGAGGTGAGATGCCACCTTCTCCATAGCCTTTTTGGTATACCAGGAAGAAGTAACCCTTCTGGGCCTTTGATGCCTTTCTTTCATATCTCCTGAGAGCTTCCTGTGTATAGCTTAGCATTTGCTTATTTTTTAGTTCCTGGGGCTTAGCCAGGAAAGTCTCTTCCAACCCAAACTCCTAAAGATCTAGAGAGCATGGTGCTAAAATGGGGTTGGATTTAGAGACAAGATTGAGTAAACATTTATCCAGGGCAATATACGGCAGGAACTGATAAGCATTTGAGTTGATAACAAGTACTAATAACTAATAGTTGGTTGAAGGAATGACAAATGCTAAATCAGTCTCTGCTGACTGGATAGGTGGGTGGGTAAGGGAGGGATGTTCAATAAGCGGTTTATTGGGTGAACGACACGGTGGGCACTCTGACTGTCCTCTCTCCTACCCTAACTGCCCTGCAGTTTGACAACTTTAAGCGAGTCTTCAAGGTGGTAGAGGAAATGCGGGGCTCCCTGGTGGACAATATTCAGCAACACTTCCTCCTCTCTGACCGGCTGGCCAGGTGAGGAGCTGCCACCTCCCCATCCTGCACAGCACTTCCCTGGGCCCTGAGGCTGGTCCAGTTTCCCTACCCCAACCCTTCTGACCGCCTCAGTATGCTGGGGGGATAATTATCCCACTTTTGTCCTCTACTTTTTTTTGAGACAGAGTTTTACTCTGGTAAAACTGGAGTGCAGAGGTGCAACCTTAGCTCACTGCAACCCCCAGTTCAAGTAGTTCTCCTAAGTAGCTGGGATTACAGGCATGTGCCACCACACCTAGCTAATTTTTGTATTTTTAGTAGAGACAGGGTTTCACCATGTTGGCCAGGCTGCTCTTGAACTACTGACCTCAAGTGAGCCGCCTGCCTTAGCCTCCCAAAGTGCTGGGATTATAGGCGTGAGCCACCGCATTTAGCTTGGTCTGATCTTTGGACCAGACTGACCTGGATTCAAAGCATAGTCCAGCAATTTCCAGTTGGGCTGTTGAGAGGTGCCACACTTAGGGAGTGCTCAGTAAATGGTAACTGTTACCCTTATGGTCTCACACTGCCATTAGAAAACTTGGGCTGGAAACTTCTCTTTGCATAGATGAGGAGGGGCATAGAGAGATGACTTGAGACACATCATACGGTGACTTAAGGCAGAGAGAGGCTAGAACTCCAACACCCAGCTGAGGTTGCAGGTGGGAGCTGCTTCCTAAGAAGGAATTTCAAGCCCTGAGAGGACTGTCCTCTCTTCTGTGCAGGGACTATGCAGCCATCGTGTTCTTTGCTAACAACCGCTTTGAGACAGGGAAGAAAAAACTTCAGTATCTGAGCTTTGGTGACTTTGCCTTCTGCGCTGAGCTCATGATCCAAAACTGGACCCTTGGAGCCGTCGGTGAGGCCCCCACTGTCCCAGGTGCCTGGACGCCTCCCCATCCTCAGGACCTGGTTCCCCACCAATAGTCTCTCCCACAGGCCCCCAGTTCCCGGCATCCACTGGTGTTCACAGCCCCCACGCAGGCTCCCCCAGCTCATGGAATGTTTTCCCCACACATGCCTTGTCTGCAGACAAAGGTCCCATTGCCTCTCTGTAGCCCGGGGCATGTCACTCCCCGCTCTCTGCCACTCCATTTCCTCTTCTGTCCCCTGGGGTGCAATGAGGTGGTTGGTGAGGAAAGGCTGAGGTTATCGAGGGAGGGGTTTTTATCACCCACCCCAACTCCCTTCCTGGCCTCACAGACTCGCAGATGGATGACATGGACATGGACTTAGACAAGGAATTTCTCCAGGACTTGAAGGAGCTCAAGGTGCTAGTGGCTGACAAGGACCTTCTGGATCTGCACAAGAGGTAACCTTGTAGGGAGTCCTTGGGGCAGGGCCTGCAGTAGGGGCCCAAGCGGCTGTAGGCATGACCCTGTCTTTCTGCAGCCTAGTGTGCACTGCTCTCCGGGGAAAGCTGGGCGTCTTCTCTGAAATGGAAGCCAACTTCAAGGTTTGTGGTCCCATCTAGCCTCTGTCCCTTGGCATCTTCAGCCTCCAGATCGCCACCCCTACCAGGCAGCTCTGCCCCTGCAGGGGATTGGTGGGCAGGTGGCGCTACTGCTCCCTCTGGCGGCCGCTGAGGGGAGCAGCTCACAAACAATGGGGACTTGGTTGATGGAGGGAGGTGGATGGATCTGGGGAGGGACCTGCTCCTCCCCCAGTTTCTGTGCTCAGCTCCCAACTTCTGGGGCAGAAGGCAGAACTCCCAGGATCCCTGCCCCACAGAACCTATCCCGGGGGCTGGTGAATGTGGCCGCCAAGCTGACCCACAATAAGGATGTCAGAGACTTGTTTGTGGACCTCGTGGAGAAGGTGAGCTGTCATGCCCTCTGACCCCCAACCTGGCCTGTCCCCAGCCTGTACCAGTGCTAAGTATTCCCTTGGGCCCACAGTTTGTGGAACCCTGCCGCTCCGACCACTGGCCACTCAGCGATGTACGGTTCTTCCTAAATCAGTATTCGGCGTCTGTCCACTCCCTCGATGGCTTCCGGTGAGCAACCCTGGCCTTGTGTCCAGCTTGGCCTTGCCCCAGCCAGCCACCTCCAGGGACTCGCCTCCTACAGACTCAGGGTTCCCCATTCTGCTGCCCCAGGGGTGGGGGAAGTCTCTGGATCAAAGCTCTGGCTCCCCCTCTTAGAAGCTGTGTGATTGCTGGGCGCGATGGCTCATGCCTGTAATCCCAGCACTTTGGGAGGCCAAGACGGGTGGATCATGAGGTCAGGAGTTCAAGACCAGCCTGACCAACATGGTGAAACCCCATCTGGCACCTGTAATTCCAGCTACTCAGGAGGCTGAGGCAGGAGAATTACTTAAACCCGGGAGGTGGAGGTTGCAGTGAGCCGAGATTGCACCGTTGCACTCCAGCCTGGGCAAGAGAGCAAGATGCCATCTAAAAAAAAAAAGCTGTGTGATTTGGGGCAGGTTTCTTAACCTCCCCATGCCTCAGCTTTCTCAGTGAACTGGGGTTCATCATGAGAAGAATTGAAGCATTTTCTGAGGGCAAAATGAATGAAGGTGTAGAAAGCGCTCAGGGCAGGGCCTCCTGCCGTAGTAAATGTTGGAAAGACTCAGCTGTCACTGTTCCTGTTCTTACAGACACCAGGCCCTCTGGGACCGCTACATGAGCACCCTCCGTGGCTGCCTCCTGCGCCTCTATCATGACTGAGACTCCTCCCACCACCCCACCCACACTGACAATAAAGTTGCCGTGAGTTTGGAGACCGGTCTTTGCTCTGGGGAGCAGGTGGGGGTGTCTGTGTCTGAGCACCTTGTGTCCATGTACAAGGATGGACATGCACAGTGGCCTCTTGGGAACCGGGATGTTTATCAGGGAATGGAGTCTATGCTCGACCCATCCACCAAAAGAGTCCACTCACAAGCCAGAGGTCTTCTCTTGGTTTATTCAGGCCGTACTGAGAAGGTTGGAAGGATGGGCAAAAACCTGGGGATGGGGCTGGCGAGGGGGCAGTTGGCCTAACAGGACAGAGCTGAGGGGCCAGGCGGGTTCAGGGAGGGCAAGAGAATTGGGGCTTCACATCTGGTTTTTGCACGCGGGCAGTGACTGGGTACTTGGTGACGCCGCAGGTATTGCTCCCTCGGTGCAGCCGGAAATAGCCCTAGGATGTTAGGGGACATAGGGGCGGGCAGGTGGGAAGAGGCCTGTTCTGCGCCCCCCTCCACCAATAGATCACACTCACCTCCTCTCCCCATTGGGCCCCCCAGGAGTTCTTCAGGATCCAGTATGGGGTGGAGCGTGGATGCCGAGACTGGGATGAGACTGTCTCTGCCCCCATCCCCTCCTCTGACTTGCCGCTGCCAAAACCCACCAGCAGGACACTGTGGTCCACAAACTGGGGGTCACAGGTGGTGGGCCTGGCCTTGATCACACCTTTCCGGTATAGCTGCATGGGGTGGGGGCCAAGGTGCTGAGTGTGGGGCCAAGTTCCCTGTATGCCCCTCCCCCGTTAGCTTCCCCATCCTACCTGCAGGGGCTTCATGTTGATGGTCACTGTGATGGGGCCGTAAGTGGCCAGGTACTGGGCAATTCCTGGGGATGGGAGCATCATCAGACCCTTGCCACATGGGCATGTGGGTCTCTCTCTTGCTCCTTCGCTCTGTCCACCCCTCTTGTCTCTGTCTGTAGCCTGGTAGCCTAGCATGTCTGCCTCTGCCCTGGTGTCTGTCCCTCCCACCCGCCTGTGTCTCCACCCTGCCCTCACTCGGTTCGTCGTCCGGCAGAAAGATGAAGTCCTGGATCCAAGCCACCTTGTTATACCTCTTGGCATGGCACCTGTGGGGTCTGAAGTTGGCCTGGAACGGGTAGTCCCTTTCACTGGCCACACCACCTGCAGATAAGCAAGACAAGGAGGGGCTCCGATCCTGCCCACGCCATCCCCAGGCAGATGTCCAGAGTGGCGGGGGGTGGTGCACTCACTGTTGTTGAGGACAGTTAAGAATGCTTCCCAGACGTAGCCTCCATGGCAGCCATCCCCACAGCGGCCACAGTCCAGCAGCTCTGGTATAAGAAGGGACAGTGTGGGTGACCAGGCCCCTAGCTTCCCTCCTCTATCACACACGAGCCCTCTCCCAGCCCTACCCTGCACAGAGACGTTCACGAACTCCAAGAAATTGATGCCCCACAGTGCCTCGATGTTGTCTGCCGCTGCCATGGCCCAGCAGCATCTGCAGTTTCCCTGGAGGGCGAGAGGGTAGGGTGGGGCTCGGTGTTCGCGCCATGTCCCTCTCCTTCCCACTACTAAGCCAAATTGGAGCGAGCTAGGTGAGAACCAGGGGCAGATACCTGGTCCTTGATGGATGAGATGGCTCTGGCTACCTTCCGCCAGTCACAGGTGTGAGGCACTGACTCCTCTGGCTCTTCAGACCCTACCACTCTGCCCATTCCGGGGACCCCTCCAGCTGCCTTCCGATGCCCATAGAGCTGGCCAAACTCCTCCTCTGGGGAACAGACAGGGCCACTGAGGTCTCTGTTTTGACCGCTTCTCCCTGTTCTTCCACTCCCACTCCAGCCCTTGGCCATTTTTGTCCCATAATGCCCTGGGGGGCAAAAAGGCAAAGATGGGCTGAGCGTGGTGGCTCACACCTGTAATCCCAGCACTTTGGGAGGCCGAGGTGGGCAGATCACTTGAGGTCAGGAGTCCAAGACCCCATCTCCACAAAAAATACAAATATTAGTTGGCTGTGGTTGTGCAGGCTTGTAGTCCCAGCTACTTAGAAGGCTAAGAGGTGGGGGGAGTCGTGTGAGTCTGGGAGGTGGAGACTAAGTGAGCTGAGATTGCACTGTTACACTCCAGCCTGGGTGACAGACAGAGAAAGACCCTGTCTCCAAAAGGCAAAAAAGGCAGGGGTGCAGAGCCTAGAGGGGCTGGGCTCCCGGCTGCGTGCTTCCCTGCAGTTGCTAACGCTGGCCCCAGGGCTGGGCTGGGCTGGGTTGGAACACAGGGCTGCAGAGATTCTGCCCCTGCACTGGGCAATTCGATGCCAGCACTCCAGCCCCCGGTAGTCAGGGAAATGAATTTCCTTCCCTGGGAAGTGAAAGTTAAAGGTCTGCTCGGTCCAGCTGCCAGTGTCCTTTCCCCACCCACCACTTACAGGCCAGGAGGGTTGATGGTACCTGTGAGGTCACTGAATGGAGTCACCCCAAACTCAGCTGTGCCCAAGTCCTCCTCCTGCAGCTGCTGAGCCTGGGCCAGGTTGTGAGCAAAGATGTCCAGGCGGCGAGCGTGCTCTGGACCAAGAGAGTTATCCTAGGCTGGCTCCCAAGCCCTCAGGGGCAGGAAGTAGCCGCTGGCTGGGCACCCTTCCACCCACACCCACCCAGTTGAGCACTGGCTCCTTTCCTGTAGCCCCCACAAAGCCCCACTGCAGACACCCAGGTCAAGGAAGTGGTTACCCAGCCCACCTAGGGTTAGGTTTTCCCCAGAGAGAGTGAGGACCGTCTCTGGTCACCCTAGGTGGGCAGCCAGGCAAGGGGTCTAGTGGCGGTGACTCAAGGAAAGGGGGTGTGGTTGGAGACCAGCTTCCTGCCAGGCTGCCTCCTTTACACCTCCGACCACAGGAGAGCTGGAACATAGCGGGGGTAGGAGACGACAGGGCACAGGCAGCGTAGGCTAAAAGGCACACACAGACCAGCCCCTGGTGAGAGATCAGCACAGCAAGAAGGCAGGGGCAGGGGTTATATCATGGGATAGAGAAGAAGTCCCCAACGCGGGGACAAAATGGGTGTCCTTGGGTGTTTGCTGAATGAACGCATGACTAGCGGGTGGTCCCTTGCTACTGCCTAGAATCATAGGGAAGTGACTGTGGAGCCAGGGAACGACACAGGGCTAGGGCAGGGCCCCACCACCTGCCACCGCCCTCCAGATCCATAGGAAAGAATGATCCTGGACCCACTTATGCCTTTGGGAAAGCAGGGAGTACACCCCCAGCCCTGCCCTGTCCTGCTGAGTGGCCTTGACCATGACTCTTCTCCACCCCAAGCTTCGATTTCTTCATCTATTAAAAAGTGAGATGGCTGGGCACAGTGGCTGACGCCTCTAATCCCAGCACTTTGGGAGGCTGAAGCAGGCAGATCACATAAGGTTAGGAGTTCGAGAGCAACCCGGCCAACATGGTGAAACCCCGTCTCCACTAAAAATGAAAAAGTAGCAGGGCTACTCGGAGGCTGGAGCAGGAGACCTGCTGGAACCTGGGAGGTGGGGGCTGGAGATGTACGTGGTGTGTGATACCTTCTGGGGTCAAGTAACTCCGGTTGAACTGGATCTGGAACAACTTGAAGGCCTCTTTCAGCTCCAGCGGCTGGGGACCTAGGTCCTGGCAAGGAGCCAAAGGTGGAGAGGGGCAGTGGGCAGAGGAATCATTGCGGGGACCCCACCTTAGCTCCCAGCTGTGCAAGGACTGGGCTGGGGGCAGCCAGTTAGCTTTCTGTGTCTTCCCATGTGCCCCCTCTCCAGCCTCAGTGACTCCCTGCAAAAATGGGAATGACAGGCCAGCTGTTTCTGAAGGGGTGACACAAGGTGTGGGACTGGCAGAGGTAAGGGTTTGGGAGCACTTACCTGGGTCATAAGGGAGCCTCTGATGCCTTGGGCTAGGCCTGCCACCAGCAGGGCCAGGAGGCCGGAGGGATGGGCAGTCAGAGCCATGGCGGTGCAGTCTGAAGTGGCGTGGAGGCAGGAAGCCGTGCAGACGAAGGTGGAGGCTGTGAGGGCGGGGCTGGAGAAACCACGAGGGGGAAGCCAGGCTGCGGGGCAGGCAGACCCCTAGAGCGCATGAGTTGCTCAGGCCTTCAGGCTTTCAGTCCTCTGCCTCTCTGCTCCCCACCCCACTCCTTTTTCTTTTTTCTTATTTTGTTTTGTTTTTTTGGGTTTT
>PVKP010033286.1:0-25157 GCA_004027715.1 Plecturocebus donacophilus | reverse complement strand
CTCGGTTCACTGCAACCTCCGCCTCCAAGGTTCAAATGATTCTCTTGCCTTAGCCTCCTGAGTAGATGGGATTACAGGCATGCACACCACGCCCAGCTAATGTTTGTATTTTAGTAGAGATGTGGTTTCATTCTGTTGGCTAGGCTGGTCTCGAACTCCTGACCTCAAGTGATCTGCCCGCCTCGGCCTCCCAAAGTACTGGGATGACAAGTGTAAGCCACCGTGCCTGGCCCCACACAATCTTAAGTGGGGCCTCACTGTTATTCCTGACCACAGCATGCTGCTTACTTCCTTCAGAGCCCTTCTAATTCTTTATTTGTTTGCTGTTCTTTTATTGGGTAGCTATTCCCCTAAAATTAAGATCTGTGTGGACTGGGATCCATTCTCAGCATGTAATACAGAGTGTGTCTCACAGAGGACTTTTACTAAAAGATCACTCCAGGAAGAAATGAACAGAATGATCAAATTTCTCCCATCTCAGAAATTCTTCAACCCCTCCACCTCCAGCTACCACCTATCCACCTATTCTGTTTTCTGAAACTTTTTGAAACAATTGCCTATTCATGATTATTTTACTTCACACTCTTCAATCCTCTTCTCGCCATACCATGCAACTGCTCTCCCTTCTGACACAATATGCTTGTTGTTAAAGCAAATGGAAATGTCCTACTGACTTCTCTGTGACATTTAATCCTGTTCATCACTCCTTCGTTCTCGAAAAGTTCTCGAGTTAAGTAACAATTCACTCTCTTGATGTTCCTCTTACTTTTACCACTCCTTCTCAGTCTTGTAAGGCCCCCTCTTCTCTTTTACTGAAATGTTAGTGCTTCTAAGAGTTCTATCCTAGACCTCCTGTCTACATACATGCTAAATTATCTCATGTACTTGTAGAGTTTCAGTTACTATCAATATGAACATGTTTCCCAAATCTTTAGCCCAGATGCTGCTTCCATGCTTCAGATCATTTGCTCAAATATCTAGCTGACAGCTCTATTTAGATATCTTTCTGCCATTACCAACTCAACATATTTAAAAGTGAATTTATCGCCTTCCTCTGTCAAATTTGCCTTTTCCTGTGTTCCCATCTTAGTGAATAGCACCTCCATTTCTCTCATGATCCGAGGCTAAGAACCCAGTCTTTGGTACTTCATGTTCTCAACCCTCCCCCAGACAGACACATTTACTTTTAACCAACTTCAGTATGTTCTACTAACAAATATTTCTTAAATTTATCCACTTCTCTTCATTTCCCCTGCCACTGGTACTTCTTGCCTAGACTTTTGCAAGTCTTCAAATTCTCTTCAAATTCCTCTCAAAGCCATTTTTCACAGAGCAGCAGGAGTGATTATATGAAGGTATAATAAATCTTATCACATCACCCCACTACTTAAAACCCACCAATGGCTACAAATGTCTACAGGGTAAAATTCAGATTTCCTGGCCTGGCAGACAAAGTCCTGAATGACTTGGACTCTGCTTGCTTCTGCAGTCTCCCTTCTCACTACTCATTGCCTCCTCTTCTATGTTCCACTCACAAAAAAACTACCAATTTCCCATGCTTTTTCTTCTTGCAGTCCATATATGTTATTCCCCAAAATCCAAGACATGCTTGTGACTTACATTCTGTATTCATACCCTCCCCACCCCTCTATCAACCCTAACCTTCTAAGACTAAGCTAGGCAATCCTCTTCTGTGCTCATGAACTATCTCGGAGCCCTATTTCAGAAAACTGTAATTTCCTATTAACCTGTCAGTACTCTTATCTACACACTTAGAACCAGTGAGTCAGAATCTCCAGGATAGGGACTCCAGCATCTGTACTTTTTAAAGACTTACCTGTATAGCTAACGCACAGCCAGCATTGAGGGATTACTATTTTACTTCCCTGAAGACAAGAAGTGTGATGTTTACTGTTGTAACCCACTACCCACCATGGTGCTGACACATGGAGGTTACTTAATAGAAGAAAGGGGGAAATGACTATATGTTGAAAAAAATCCTCAAGAACAGATTTCGATGTTCTTCTGCATGAGGGTAAAAGAACATACTACCAGGTATGCAGTTTTTAAGAATGAAATTTCTATTTTGCTTTCAGTGTTAGTTTTTCTTTGCTACTGCTAAACAATGTTCTCTTTGCATCATAAGAATGGCAGCTAAGATATGTTAGGCCTAAAATGTTCAGTAAAAACCAACTTTCACATCTATAATTCTGCATACTTTGCCTTCTTGATCTTATAAATACTGGCTGGAAAGGCACAAGTCACAGAAAAACACCAGCTATTTAAGCAGCTGTACTTTCCTCAAAACGCAGTGAGAACTCCTGAAACAAGGCAGTGAAGTGAGTTAAAATGGTTCTGAACCTTTCAGAGACAGCAATAACACAGTACTTTAGTAGCAAGCATGTATAAAATATAATAAAATGGCATAGAATTAACACGTCCAAAAGGAAAAATCTAATAAAACTGAACTCAGGGAAGAGGCATTGCACAAATAGAGAAGAAACATCTTTATATCTCCCTCATTGCCCTGGACACAGCAGCCTCGGTATATATTTGCTGAATGAATGCTTGATAAATAATAAATAAACACAGTTCTGAAAGGATTACTCACATTTTCCTATCCTGATCAAAGAGCCAGTTACCCCCAGCTTTATGTTTCATCAAAAAAATATTTACCAAGTGCCTAAACCTACCTGGTAATGTGCTAGTACGCAGCATACCAAAAGAACCAAATGAGCTTGGCTTTGCATTTCCAAGATTATTATACAAATCCTACTGTTGGCTTTGTCTCCCAGCACTAGTACCACAAATAAGCACGTATGCTCTACAGTCTAGCCACATTCCCTAAACGTGCCATGCTCTTTCATGATGCCATCAGTTTTCATATATACTCATGTTTAACAACTAGCATACATTCTGAGAAATGCAATTTTGTCATGACGTGAACATCATGGAGTATCCTTACACAAACCTGGATGCTATAGCCTACTATACACCTAGGCTAGATGGTCTAGCCTATTGCTTCTAGGCTACAAACCAGTACAGCATGTAACTGTACTGAAGACTGCAGGTAACTGTAACACAATAGTATTTGTATATCTAGACATAGAAAAGGATAGTAAAAATATAATTAGCACTTAACATGAACAGAGCTTGGAAGAATGGAAGTTGTTTTAGGTGAGTTAGCGAGTGAGTGGTGAGTGAATGTAAAGGCCTAGGACATTACTGAACACTACAACTGACTTTATAAATATTATACACTTAGGCTACACTAAATTCATTTTTAAAATTTTCTTTCTTCAGTAGTAAATTAACCTTAGCTTACTGAAACTCTAATACTTCATAAACTTTTAATTTTTTAACTTTTTGAATCTTTAAAAATAATACTTAGCTTAACACACAAACACATTGTATAGTTATAAAAAATATTATCTTTCTTTATATCCTTATTCTGTAAGTTTTTTTCTATTTACATTTTTTTAACTTTTTTTGTTAAATACTAGGACATAAACATATATATTAGTCTAGGCCTATACAGGGTCAGGATTATCAATATCTCTGTCTTCCACCTCCCCATCTTGTCCCACTGGAAGGCCTCCAGAGGCAGAAACATGCATGGAGCTGTCATCTCCTGTGACATTGTTATGCCTCCTTCTCCTTCTTCTTTTTTTCTTTTTTTTTTAATGTGAGATGGAATCTTGCTCTGTCGCCTAGGCTAGAGTGCAGTGGCGTGATCTCGGTTCACTGCAACTTCCGCCTCCTGGGTTCAAGCGATTCTCCTGCCTCAGCCTCCCAAGTAACTGGGATTACAGGCACCTGCCACTACACCCAACTAGTTTTTCTATTTTTAGTAGAGACAGGGTTTTACCATCTTGGCCAGGCTGACCTCGAACTCCTGATCTCATGATTCACCTGCCTCAGCCTCCCAAAGTGCTGGGATTACAGGCATGAGCCACCAAGCCCGGCCAACAATGCCTTCTTCTGAAATACCTCCTGACGGAACTGCCTGAGGCAATTTTCCAGTTATTTTAAAAAATATAAGTAGAAGGAGTATGCTCTAAAATAACTCTAAAAATTATATATTAATGAATTATATATGCTATACTTTTATATATAGGGTTTACACTAGCATCACCACAAAAACATGAGTAAGTAATGTGTTGTACTACAATGTTATAATGGCTATGACATCACTAGGAAGTAGGAATTTCTCAGTTCCATTATAATCTTATGGGATCACTGTTTAATATGTGGCTTGTTGTTTGTTGATGGAAAGATTATTATGCAGCACGTAATTGTGCTGCCCCAAATAACCTTCTCACCTGAAAAACTCCTACTTATCCTTCAAGACCTAGAAAAATGCTACCTTCTTTACAAAACATTGTCTGAATTCCCTAGACATAATCATTTCCTCCTCTGTGTCTGTTCCCATATTCCCATAGTATTTTGGAAATACCTTTTTTTTTTTTTTTTTAGACAGGGTCTCACTCTGTCACCCAGGCTGGAGTGCAGCAGCACGATCGTGACTCACTGCAACCTTGACCTCCTGGGCTCAAGTGATCCCCCTGCCTCAGCCTCCCGAGTAGCTGGGATGACAGGCGCCTGCCACCACAGCTGGCTAATTATTTTGCTTTTTGTAGAGACAAGATATCCCTATGTTGCCCAGGGTGGTCTCGAACTCCTGGGCTCAAGCGAACTGCCCACCTTGGCCTCTCAAAGTGTTGAAATTACAGGCGTGAACCACTGCTCCCGGCTGTAAATACCTTTAATGTAGCTTGGATCCTATCTAAATTATGACAATTAACTTCATATTCAGGCACAATTCAAAGAATGAGGGGAAACTATATATTTGGGTCATTTTTTTCTTACAGATATGGAAAAGTCTCACATAGAAGGGCAGAGAGTAAAGATTTGCTTGGATAGATGACAGAAAGGGCATTTCACACATAACGGTGCACTTCTGCGAAGGACTTAACCTTAGACATGTACGTGTGAGGAAAGGGAATGAAATAATCTAGGGCCCTCTTGAAAGCTCAGAGTGGGAATTTTGAGTTTCATCCATAGAGCAATGAAAACCTACCACTATGTTTTAAAAAAGGAAAGGGATACTACGGTTTGCATCACTCATTTAGTCAGAGAATTCCTGTGGAACATGTGCATACCAAACACCATATGGTGCCTATTAATTAGGTGTCAACATTTAAATGACCCATGTAAAATTCACTCTTCCAGTAAACTGCGAGCTATTTAACAATAAGGATGTGGGCTCATTCACCACTGTATCACCTCCAGTGCCAAGAAAAGTGTGGGAGCTTGCTGACTCAACTGAATTCTTTCACACTTTTAAGTAACATGCCCTGCGAAAGCATTATCAGCTTCCACAATAAGGAGGACTGTGCTGAGAGGTAAACCATTTTGCCTGCTCTTTCAGACACACAAAAACAAACACACAAATAATTCTTTTAGAGGCAGCCATCACTAGTTTAATAAATTTCACCAACTATCTTCATTACCTTTAAGAAGTGAGTTTTTAACTCTGAAGGGGCAGATTTGTAATAAATTCGTATGTATTATAAACTGTTCTTTGTATAAATGTGTTTAACTATTACATTGATAGAATTTTGTAGTTGAGATCTAAGTATTTCCATAAGGCTTAATGCTAAAGTTTAACATTATGATATATGTAATGTAAAAATAAGGCATTAAGATATGTATAGCCTGAAAATACTGAAGTTAACAAAAGTATAACAATAAGCTGGTAAAAAAGCTATGCTAACAAGTACAGTGGTTAAATGGGTTGGACCATACACTCCTAGTATAAATTCCAAGAAGTTCTTAGTGCCCCACCCTTACCCCAATCCCTAACCATAAAACCCATTAATATCCAGGCAATCATAAGGTTTACTTGGTTTACAGAATTTTTCGTATAAGGTTCATTTAACAAAAGCTCATTTCAAGAAGTCCTCCCAGATGGGCACAGTGGCTCACGCCTGTAATCCCAGCACTTTGGGAGGCCGAGGCAGGCAGATCATTGAGGTCAAGAGCCTGAGACTAGCCTGACCAACATGGTGAAACCCCGTCTCTACTAAAAATACAAAAAAATTAGCCAGGTGTGGTGGTGTATGCCTGTAGTCCCAGTTACTCGGGAGGCTGAGGCAGGAGAATTGCTTGAACCTGGGAGGTGAAGATTTCAGTGAACTGAGAATGAGCCACTGCATTCCAGCCTGGACAACAGAGCAAGACTCCATCTCAACAACAAACAAAACAAAAAAAAAAAAAAAAAAAAAGTCCTCCCATCTTGGTTAAAGAAAATCCCACAGCACTTCCAACAACTCCAAAGTAAATGAAAGAGATGTTCCTTGGCCTGATAGTAAAATCAAATTAGGACTACTACTCATGAAAATGAACCCAAGCAATGATTCTGCTTTGGAGAAAAAGATTAATATAAAGACACACACACGTACACACATCATTTATAGCTATTTTCAGAGTCTATTATTAATTGTAAAACCACCAGCAGAGGTAGGGTAGACAAGCAAAAGTACCAATGCCATGACTAGACACATTCCAGTGGTGGCTTTTTTGGGGAATCAGGTGAGAGGAAGGTTGTCTGTGTGCACCAGTGCAGGCTCACTCAGATATTTTTATTTTTGTAGTCTTACTAACATATTCCAGGTTCCAAAATGCAGGATATGAGTCTTGACTGTAGAAACAAATTGCCAGCTGTCACATAAAGGACAACCTCATTTAGTAGAAGGCAAATGCTAGCACAGAACAAAGTAAATAAAGATGGCTACATATGCTCTAGTTTTCAAACCAGAAAGTGACAGTGAAGAGAGAAGCAGAAGAGGGAAAGGATTAAACATGAAGAACAGCTGCTACCAACAGCAGACCATCCGACAATTCGACTAGTCTTATGGTGCAGTAAGAATGCCAATTAAATGGCTGGTGTAAGAATGCAGATCTAGAGATCTGAAGGCTAAAGAAACCATGGGGGTCCAACCAATACACCCCTGTTATTGTATAACTAAACTCAGACATTGTATGTGAAAGTGCTTTGTAAACTACAATGCTCTACAGAAATACATCCTACCGCTATTATTCCTAATATATGTCTATTCTTCTTTTAATTGTAAACTTATTTTTTAAAGTCCCAACTCTTTGTTCATTTTTTCATTTCCAATAAAGAGAGGTAATTGTCTATACCATTATTTTACTTTATTTCTTCAAGAACCTTCAAATAATATATGCTGCTTAAATTGAGTATCTTATAGGTATAAAGCATGAATGAAATATGTAATTTATATGAGAATGAAACATGAACAAAGTCCACCCTCTTTCATGTCTTACAAACATGTCCATAAAATGTCACTCATACCTATTAAAATTCTCGTATGTCCTGGGAGTCCCCAAATCTTCACAGAACCAACCACTCATTAAAGGTTAGGGCAGGAAGGGGAAAAGAAACAGCTGCCCTTTCCTGACAAAGAAGGAGGCCTTGGTGATGTGCTTTCAGTGAGTGGAATAAAATAAAAAGGTTTTAAAAGGGTCAGAGGAAGAGCTTGAAGAGAACCTTAAATGTCTGACTTCACCATCCACCTTAAAAGGGCTACTTCATCCAACTAAAAACTAAAATGGACCATCACTAGCTATTAAAGAACCATCTAACAAAGAAAGAATTTTTACAAGTGACCTCTCGTTACCCTTCAACACTGCAGCCCTTCTAAACAGACTGGCACAAGAGTAAATGTAGCCAAGAAGAACCTAACATTTATATTTTATGATTTTATTTCAATTTTTCATATAATTTTTAGTAGACCTACTTATGTGGATATAATTTAATTCCAAAGTATTTGGGAAATACATTTAGTCCAGTTGTGTCTTGGAAAAAAAAAGCAATTTTCCAGTTTTACAGATGCTTCCAGAATTCTGTCTGAAGATGGATTAATCTACAGTTACTCAGCTGCAGAATATTACTTCTATTCCACAGACTTTCTATATGAACTATTAAATCCATTAGATCGATAGCAATTCCTCCCACCTACTCTTAAAGAGCTGATTTAATGAGAACATCATTTTCTTATTCAAGGCTTTCTTTCTTAAGGGAACATAGTCCTATATGAAAACAGTCAACATTTCCTCTTACATCATGACAACTTCATATAAACAGAGCCTGGGGCAAGGCAATGAAGCAAAATGCTGGGTGGTAAATAAGTGAATGTGCTTAAAAGATATCACTATGGAATTTGAGCTTAAAACTGGACTTGACTTTAAAAGGCTACCAGGAAACTAACACTAACTATTTTCTTTTTCAAAAACTCCTCAAATCACATAGGAACTAATGGCAGCATGACATAGAAAAAAGAAGTGTTATTTTCTTACCACTAAGCATCGAACTGTCCAGCATTAAATAATTTATTTCAATATCCTCTCTCCACATTCCTTTCCTGCAACTAAAAGATAATAGTGGGAAGAGATTTACTCTTTTGTTCTCCCTGGACCTGCATATTAAGAGAGATGACAGAGATATTATGTCTATTATTCTTGGTTTAGACAAAATAAGCAATGGGAGGCCTCAATATAGAGTCACTAGCTACTAAGCTCTCTCTCTTCTTAGCCTTTATACATGAAAAGCACAGAATAAATCATAAAGCACTTCTTGATGCACCAAAAATTAAAAATGGAGACAGAGGGTGGATCGATGTGCATTGTCTCACAACACAGTTTTGAAGATAATTGGTAATGTTCTCTTTTTCCAAAGAAGTGAGGGTTAAATATAGTCACTCTGTACAGAGACTGATGATCTTCAGGATGTGTAAATTATACATTGTAGTTACATAACAGACTAAATCATAGTCATCAACAAAAGAAAGTTTGGCACAATTCTTGAATTTTTATGATTCTAGCTCATAAGTAGAGCCTCAAAAAGGAGAAAATATCTCACCTTAATCAGCCCTACAAGTAGCCTCATATCTCAGGGAAGAAAACGAGTACCAAGGTAAAATGAAAGAGAAAAGTGATCACCTTCATCGGACTAGAAAATAGGAAGGAGAATACTTTGTATTTTCAAGGTTATATTAAATGAAATAAATAAATCAGCCATTCTATGAATTAAAAAAAAAAATAGAAGTGTTCAACTAACCAGATACATGTAGAACTATGTGTTTAAACACCATTAGAGCCAGTGTGACTTCATGTTCCTAAATTAAGGCCAGGAACGAAAATCAGGTGAAAGAACACAGATCCCTTCAGAACACTTTAAAAAATCTGGATGGCACAAACTAGAGACTAGAAAAGAATTTCCATGCCTCCAATGCCGCCTGAAGGTCTACATGGTCCGAGACTCTGTCATGCCTGTGCTGCCCAGTGTAGGCAATTTAGAACAAGTCAAGAGCATTCAGCCAGTGACATGCTGGGAAGGCCCAAATGCTCTGCCTCGGTTCCCATGATGACACAGAAGCAGGAAATCTCAGATTAATTAGGTGCACCCAATTAACATTCATCTCTGACAAGTTCATCCTTTTATCTCCCACACAAAAACAGCTACTATTACTCTGTAATATCGATTAGGCAGTCACAGTAGTCTGAGTAAAGCATATCAATAGAAGAAATAAAGAGATATTAACCAAAGAAACATGGAAGACACATAGAGGAATGCAAGACCAGACTAATCAAGAATAGACATTCTTTCCTTCATTCCATCAAATTGTGCCTCCTCTGCCACCAACTTGACACAATCGTCTCACTGCACTCTGAATAAAAAGTGAAAATTGCTCTCTTTAAAATGAAGTTGGCCTGTAAGAACTTACAGAATTCAAAGCTAATACTCAGAGGCTTTCCAAGTGTCCAGAGCTCCAAAGAGCCCATCAATCCTGATACACTTGGAGAGACTGGACAATCTAAGCCACTCCACTCTACCTCGGTCATATTTCAGAACGACTACAAAGATGTCAATGTTGACCACAACAACCAAGATGAACTGTGAGCTCTGGAACACTGACAACACTTCTTATAAGAGATTCCCAGATCAGAGAAAGTAAACCAGTCCATAAGGTGATTACCTTAAACTTTAGAGCTTTGGATAACAAAAGCAGTATCTGGCTTACTTTGAAATTATGCTTCTGAGGAATTAAACATCAAAGTTATGCTACAGCAAAAAAAAGTTTGACTTCAACCTTCTTAGGTATATTGGGACACAAACCTTGCATATCTTCTCAGCTACCTGTATCCAACTCCTTCTCTGCCTCCCCCACCCTTTGCCTGGCCACCTTCCCCTCTCCTTCTCTTAGCTGGTGACCCATCCAAGTCACTTTTGGACTTGTATGAAAACCACACTGTAGTACATGGGATCTAGCATCCTGAGTAGCCAGAGAGAGTCAGAACGACACAGCTTGGTCATACAGAGGAGTTAGTTTCCTATGGAGTAAACTCCTATTAACTAGGAACAGGAGACAGGAAGAAATCAGGCAGATAAATTCTACCCACGCCTTCTTTTTCTTTTCCAAGGACTACTCTTAGTTCCTCCTTGCAACCCTTTCTGAGAAAAGCTTCATGGCTGCTTTGTTACCTGCCGTGCCTCTTCATAGCTTGTTGTAAAGCAAAAGCTAGCTGGCTCTAATAACACACCAAATCCATTTCTTTGCATCTTTCCTTGCTTCCTTTTGCCCTTACCCTTATAGACCTGCACCTGCAAACCTCCAAGAAAGCATTAACACCTTAACACTTGCCTCAGGTTCTGTTTGCCAGAGAACCCAAGGCTTAGCTACTAGGCTTATAGGCATTAATTTCAGATGCAATTAAGAAGAAATCATTAAAATGCACATTTTCAAAATATATTAAGAGTCAAAGAATGACAAATACTAAAAAGAAGTAAAAAAATATTAAACACCTAAAAACCTAAAAGACCAGCACCAATACCCTAGCAAATGTCACTAACTGAGAAATCATTGAGGCAGCAACAAGAATTACATATAGAATTTCTTTAATGTGCCCCCCAAACCAACTTCAGAGGACAAGATCAAGCATTTTCATTAAGGAATAATGCTGAGTAACAGATGTTGCCCACAGAATTTTTTTGCTAATTGTATCAATCCTAATTGTACAGTATTCTTTCCTCCCAATGTGAAAAGAAAGGAATGCCCTTTCCAAGCATAGATCTTGAATCATAATCACCATGGTTCAATTATCTACACCAATGATTGATATGGGACTGATAATTTCAACTAGTTCTAGCCAATTATATATGGAGATCTCTAGGGAGATTCTGGGAAAGGTTTCTTAGCTCTTTCAAACAATAAGGGGAAGAGATGTTATTGCATTTGGACCTTATGCCTGGACCTGTAACAGTCACACTGTGATCATGAAAGGATCCAGTTTGAGCGCAAAGCTTACATAATGATGATGGCAGGGTCTAAAGAATAGAAAAGCCCAGATCCTTGACAATATCATTAAGCCAGTATCATTAACTAAATTAACCAGCCCTGAGCTGGCCAATCTCTGTGCTTTTACATAAGGATATGTATAATACTTCCTTATTATTTAAGGCTCTTTGAGTCAGTTTCCTCTTCTTAGTAGCTACAAGCACCTTCACTAACTGCATAAAGCATCTGGCTGGTTGGAGAGGCATATGAATAGCTACTATAACGTGCCATTATACAAGGGATAAGGTTAGATTTGAAAAGAACTGGTCTTCACTCTCAAGAATTTACAATCTATTTTTTAAAAGAGATACAAAACAAATTGGGAAAAAGTGATAAGCTAATTAAAGAAAAAATAAAGGAGCACAGGAACACAAAATAAATCATCAGTGAGGGACATTAGAGGCAGTTTTCTAAAAGAGATAAAACCAATACATATGCTTCTTGTGTAGCTCCATATTCAATTAGTGTAATTCAACTTCCAGGAAGCTTTCTGCTCCAGATATCTATACTTCTATCACTTGAGCACAGCATCCTCTTGCATGTGGGAAATGTGACTTCTTTTATTCTGTTTGAGCTCAGGGATGGGCACCAGACCCAAGGTGAGCTAGTTGGAGTCATTTCCTCAGACTTTTAAAAACTTGGGATGAAAAGGGCTCATACGGATTTGGGTTACACAGTTGTATGGGACTTGTCCTAAGACTTGTGTATTTCTCTGTACATTTTGTATCAAAAGAAAAAGGTAAATAAGTATTGAACTCTCTATAATACCCATGCTGAAGTATTCAGGAGAAAGCATACTGATAGCTGCAATTTATTTTGAAGCATATTTTTTAAAGATGTAGTGACAGATGAGGGACTGATGGATAGATATATGATACAGCAAGCAGAGTAACATACTTGTATTTATATATACCTGTACTGTAACCTATAGTAAAGTGTCACTTTAAAATCCTTTCAACATTGCTTTTTCATTTGAAAAACTTCCTAATAAAATTTCGGTGTGGGAGGAACTCAAGCTGCAGTCCCACTTTGCTGGCAATGCTGTGAGCAATAGCTCAGGAGCTCTCTCTGGTCATGTTTTCCAGGGTATGAAAGTAACTTGTTTCAGTAAACAAGTATGCAGAAAGAATCAGAAACAAGGAGAGGAGAGTTTTGAGTTGTCTATGTTGTCTCCAGCTCCAGCTACCCTTGAGGCCTAGCTGCATCTTTGCCATTTTGGCTGTTATGTAAGCCAAGAACTTCTGGTTTGCACCTAAGCTAGATCAGGGTGAGTTCCTACTGCTTACAATCACAGTCTTGACTAATATACTAGCCTAAGGTAATAATAAGCATTGCAGACAAAGAAAGATGACCACTGTAGCATTACTCATAAAAACAAAATACATAAATTACCTGATCATTCAATAAAAGAAAGATGGTGAAAACTTTATGGTGTTTTTGATGACATTATATAACACTCTGGATACAATATTAAACGAAAATCCCACAAAACTATATGCATGAAACTATATACATATGCACACATTTGCATACACACATACATATACATTATGATCCAATTTTGCAAAAGAAAAAAACTGACAGAAAAACGTCACATAAAAATACACAAAATTATACGCCAGGTACAGTGGCTCATGCTTATAATCCCAGGCATCTGGGAGGTCAAGGTGGGTGGATGACCTGAGGTCAGGAGTTCGAGACCAGCCTGGCCAACATGGCGAAACTCCATCTCTACTAAATATACGAAATAAAATAAAATTAGGTGGGTGTAGTGACACACATCTGTAGTTCCAGCTACTCAGAAGGCTGAGGAAGGAGAATCACTTGAACCCGGAAGGCAGAGGTTGCAGTGAGCCAAGATCACACCACTGCACTCTAGCCTGAGCGACAGAGCAAGACTCCATCTCAACAAAAAAGAAAAGAAAAGAAACAAAATTTTCAACTTTGGTTATCTCTGGGTTTAGGATGATTTTGTTTAAATTTATACTTTACTTACTAATTTTCTTCAATAACCATATATTACTTTTAGAATAACCAAAAAGAAAGTTTAAAAAAAAAATTTATTGCCATTACATATTTAAAAGGCCAGGCATGGTGGCTCACCCCTATAATCCCAGCATTTTGTGAGGCTCAGGTGGGAGGGTTGCTTGAGCTCAGGAGTTCGAGACCAGCCTAGGCAACATAGAGAGACCTCATCTCTACTAAATATGAAAAAAAAAAAGAAAGCCAGGCCTGGTGGCATATGCTTGTAGTCCCTGCTACTTGGGAAGCTGAGATGGGAGAACTGTTTGAGTTCAGGAGAAAGAGGCTGCAGTAAGCCATAATTGTACCACTGTACTCCAGCCTGGGTGACAGAGTGACACCTTGTCTCAAAAAAATAAAAAGATTTGTAAAGATTTATTTTATGGATTGCTTCCTAGGCACCATTCCCACCATAAATGATCTAAATATTCCTATGTGTCTTAAATCTCCCATTTATTTCCCAGGGCTGGGGATGCAGGAGCTAAGATCATGACCTTACCCCCACTATGTACCCACAAAAATTGAAAATCATTTTTTTAAAAAAAATCATGACTTGTGAAGTCACAGTACCTCAGTTCAAATCCCCACTCTGCTCTTTACTAAATGTATGGTTTAGGGAAAATCAGTTAATCTTTTTTGCCTTAACTTCTCCATCTACAAAACAGGGAAACAGTATCTTACTATTATCAAGTTTGAGAAATAAATGAGATAATACATATAGACATTTAAAATGGTGCTTGAAGCACAGCAGATGTTAACGATCACTATTATCATTCTTATTAACAGCTTTTCTACTTTAATACAGGCTGAGGATCCCTTATCTGAAATGCCTGAGACCAGAGGTGATTCAGATTTCAGATATTTTTCAGATTTTAGAATACATACATGATACTTACTGGATGAACATCCCAAATTAAAAAATCTGAAATCTCAAATGCTCCAATGAGCATTTCCTTTGAGCATCAAAAAGCTTTAGTGTTCAAAAAGTTTCAGATTAGGGAGCATTCAGATTTTAGAATTTCAGATGTGGGAGGCTTACCTGTAACAGAATTTAACTCCTCAAGCATTACGAATTCACTCATTTCTACCTCCTCTCTACTCCTTTTTTTTTGAGACAGAGTTTTGCTCTTGTCATTCTGGAGTGCAATGGCAAGATTTTGGCTCACTGCAATCTCCACCTCCTAGGTTCAAGCAATTCTCCTGCCTCGGCCTCCCAAGTAGCTGGGATAACAGGTGCCCGCCACTACACTCGGCTAATTTTTGTATTTTTAGTAGAGATGGGGTTTCACCACGTTGGTCAGGCTGGTCTCAAACTCCTGACCTCAGGTGATCTGACCACCTCAGCCTCCCAAAGTGCTGGGATTACAGTCATGAGCCACTGTGCCCAGCCCCTCCTCTCTAAGTATCAGTTTTTACACCTAGCCTATTCCCTCCTTCAGTCATGCCTTGTCCTAGGCACAAGATGCCATCCCATTATCCGAATGTGGGCCTCCTCCTTTCTGAAGCTAAGCTCACAGGCTCTGTCTTATCCTTCCCATCGGCTCCAGTTCCTTGCCAGTTCATTCCACCTCCCTCTCCCCAATCTTTAAAGTGCTTAGAATAGTGCCTGCTAAGGCTTTGTTTTCTACTGGCTTTTCTCTTTCTGGCTGAAAATGTACAGATGTGCCATTTTTGGGGGAAAAAAAATTTGAACCTATTAGAGCCATTCTGTATTTCTCCTTTCTTTCACATTTATACTTCTCAAATTAACGTCCCACAATCTGGTTCCCTATACTCTATTGATACTTCACTTAACAACACTACTAATGGCCTTCTTATTGCCAGATTCAATAACTATTTTAGGCTCATTCTGTTTGTTCTGCAGCCTCTGACACTGCTTACTGTGTGCTCTGTTTGCAAATGCTTCTTTGACATCCATCTGGGTCTTCTTCCAGTTCTTTGGCTGCTTTGTCACATTCCTTCAAACCAGATGCTCTTCAACAAATAAGCCCAGCTCTTCCTATTCCCTCTCTTGGAGATCTTGAGGCTTCCTATGGCTTCAAATATTAGCCCTAAGGAGATGACCATATATCTAACTCCAGTTCTGATTTCTCAGTTTCAGTCCTTCTTCTTAAGCTTCAGCCATTCATTTCCAACTACTGGTCAGGCATTTCCAATTGGTCTTTCAATCTAACAGTGTCTGAAAAGTCTGATATTCCACCCACAGACAACTCCCTATTCTGATTTTCCTTCTGTAGTGAAAGATACCAAGTGTGAGGAGACTGCATACTAGGCAGGAGAAATCTGCTCAAAAAAATAGAGTTAGGGCCAGATGCAGTGGCTCATGTCTGTAATTCCAGCACTTTGGGAGGCTAAGGCAAGTGGATAACCTGAGGCCACGAGTTCAAGACCAGCCTGGCCAACATAGTGAAACCCTGTCTCTACTAAAAATACAAAAATTACCTAGGTGTGGTGTCATGTGCCTGTAATCCCAGCTACTCGGGAGGCTGAGGCAGGAGAATCGCCTAAACCCCGAAGACAGAGATTGCAGTGAGCCGAGATTGCCCCACTGTACTCCAGCCTGAGTGACAGAGTGGGACTTCGTCTCACTTAAAAAAAAAGAGGCAGGCAAAATCCTTTGAATTTTCCATGACGATGCCTCTTGCAGACACCTCTTCTCCATTTTTACTGTACCATCCCAGTCTAGCTCTGTACTATAACATCCTAACTGGCTACTCTGTCACCATTCACCACCCATCTCCACCAATCTAACAATCTATCTTTTATCAAAATGAAAATACTTCTTGTACTGTACCACTTAGAAAGATTAACTCCAGACAGTATGGACTGTCAGGAAGTCTCTGAGATTTGAGTCAAAGCCTACTCATATTTCAGAGAACCCTGTCCCAACCAAACCAAACCACCCAGTGCCCTCTACACACCCTTGTAGTCTCCCTGCCTTGCATGGACAGGTCTCTCCCCTCCTCTAAGATGATCCAAATGCTATCTGTTCTTCACATTTCTGCTTAATCCCACCATAAGTTCTTCAAACAACATTTTAGCCTATAGTAGTTTTTTGATCATCATCATTAGCAGGCACTGCTGTAAGCTCTTTATAGACAGTAGTTAACTTTATTTAAATCTCACAATAATGCTATAAGTTAGGTACTATCATTATCTGTATCTAACAGATAGGGAAACAGAGGCACAGAAAAGCTAAGCAACTGCTCAGACATATAGCTGATGAATGGCAGATTCACAGTTCACACCCAAGCAGTGTGGTTCCAAAGTCTGTGTTCTTAAACCACTGTGTTCTGCTGCCTATACTGAATCCTTCGGCATTTTTGACTATACTGTTCATTTGGCAATAAGCTGCTTTGAGACATCTCTTCAACTATTAGGTTACAAGACATACTTATGTCTTTTCTCCCCAACTAGAGAAATTTCTTAGAAAGCAGAAGGTAAACCTTTAATTATTTTGATTCCTCCACAGTTACTAATCACTATCAATAAATATTAATTTATAGATTAAATAAAAAATATAAGAAAGTGACAGAAATAAGAGTAACTACCCAAGATTTTAAAATCTGATAGGTGACTTCAAACCATTTTTAAGTATGTAGAAGGTCTAATTAAAGGAAAGCTGATTTTAGTTGAGTTTCCATTTCCAAGTGATAGAAAAATATGAAGAAAAAACTAATGATTATGTATTATGAAGTATAAGATATAGTAAAAATTTTTTCTTCTTCTTAGCATTCCTAAGAAGTTAAAAAAAAAGCCTAGAAAAAATTGAGTAGTCTTGCCTGAAAGTAGAGAAATGGATTAGTATTAGAACAGTAAGCACGTAGCAAGAATTAAATCAATGTTTATTTAATAAATGAATGAGCTACCTTGATCACAAAATGATCTAAGTCGTCTCTTATAGAACATGATTTTAATGCAGAACTGCAGTCCAGTAAGTCCAACATTATGAGTCTTCTGAAAAATGTACACAATGACTAAATAACATGGGGTTATCTAGTTCTATTCATTTAGAAACTGGTTTTAGTTTTGCCATAGCTGATATTCATTTTGGCAATATTTAAGTAACAAATTCAGTTATTTCTTGAAGCCACCCTTGCTTGATAAACATTATAAAATAAACCGATAAAGAGTTCTGAACTCTGCCCTCTAGCTAAATTTTTCAAGACAGACAATGAAGGAGTCAACAGAGATCAGAAACACTCATTCCCTCCTTTGGTCCTTCCTTCCTTTCCTTCCTCCCTCCCTTTATCTCTCTGTATCTGGAGTGGGTGGTAGTATCAAACAAAGGAAAGCCAGCAAAATCTGGCTAGCTGGTTAGTGTCTGGGTGATCAGGCCCTTTGATATGACTCACCCTTAGTAAAATTCATTTAAGACTGATATAGGCACTAGAATGATTTATTAATTTAATATTTTGTCACATGGGGGATGTCATGATGGCATGATCAGCACTGATATGGTTTGGCCCTGTCCACACCCAAACCTCATCTTGAATTGTAATCCCCACATGTCGAGGGAGAGGGCTGATTAGATCACAGGGGTAGTTTCCCCCATGCTGTTCTCATGATAGTGAGTGAATTCTCAAGAGATCTGATGGTTTTATAAGACAGTTTTCCCTGCTCTTGCTTATTCTCTCTTCTGCCACCTTGTGAAGAAGGTGCCTGCTGCCCCTTCTGCCATGATTGTAAGTTTCCTGAGGCCTCTCTAGTCATGCAGAACTATGAGTCAATTAAACCTCTGTCCTGTAGTATCTTCATAGCAGTGTGAAAATGGACTTAATACAGTTAATTGGTACCAAGGTAGTGGGGTACTGGTATAAAGATACAGAAAATGTGGAAGTGACTTTGGAACTGGGTAATGGGCAGAGGCTAGAACAATCTGGAGGGCTCGGAAGAAGATAGGAAGATGAGGGCAAGTTTGGAACTTTACCTAGAGACTTGTTGAATGGTTTCCACCAAATTGCTAATAGTGATATGGACAATAAAGTACAGGCTGAGGTGGTCTCAGATAGAGATGAAGAACTTATTGGGAACTGGAGTAGAGGTCACTCTTGCTATGCTTTAGCAAAGAGACTGGTAGCACTGTGCCCCTGCTTTAGGGATCTATTGAACTTTGAACTTGAGAGAGATTATTTCTTCTGGAGGAAGAAATTTCTAAGCAGCAAAGCATTCAAGATATGGCTGGCTGCTTCTAATCATGTATGCTCATATGCATGAACAAAGAGATTATCTGAAACTGGAACTAATATTTAAAAGAGAAGAGCATAAAAGTTTGGAAAATTTGCAGCCTGGCCATGTGGTAGAAAAGAAAAACCCATTTTCTGGGGAGATATAAAAGCTGGCTGCAGAAATTTGCATAAGTAAAGAAGAGCAAATGTTAATAGCAAAAACAATGGGGAAAAAGCCTCCAAGGCATTTCAGAGACCCTCACAGCAAACCTCCCAGCACAGACCTGGAGACCTAGGAGAGAACAGTTTTGTGAGCCAGGTCCAGGGCCCTGCTGCTCTGTGCAGCCTTGGGACACGGTCCCCTGCACTGCAATTAGCCTTACTCCAGCTCCAGCCATGGCTAAAAGGGGCCAAGGTATAGCTTGGGCTGTTGCTTCAGAGGATGCAAGACCCAAGCATTGGCAGCTTCCAAGGGGTGTTAAGCCTGTGGGTGTGCAGAGGGCAAGAGTTGAGGCCTGGGAACCTGCACCTAGATTTCAGAGGATGTATGGAAATATCTGGATGTCCAGGTAGAAGTCTGCTACAAGGGCAGAGTGCCCATGGAGAACCTGTACTAGGGCAATGTATAAGGGAAATGTGGGGTTGGACCCGCCCCCCCACACACAAAGTCCCCACTGGGGCACTACCTACTGGAATTGCGAGAAGAGGGCCACTGTCCACCAGACCCCAGTAGGGTAGATGCACTGACAGCTTGCACCATGCACCTGGAAAAGCCACAGACACTTTATGCCAGTCCATGAAGGAGCTGCCCAAGGCTGTGGGGATGCACTCCTTCCATAAGCATGCCCCAGATGAGAGACATGGAGTTAAAGATCATTTAAGAGCTTTAAGATTTAATGACTGCCTGCTGGATTCTGGACTTGCATGGAGCCTGTAATCCCTATGTTTTGGCCAATTTCTCCCATTTGGAATAGGTGTATTTACCCAACGCCTATATTCCCATTAATCTAGGAGGTAACTAACTTGCTTTTGATTTTATAGGTGCATGAGCAGAAGGGGTGTGCCCTGTCTCAGATGAGACTTTGGACTATAAACTATGGACTTTTCAATTAACACTGAAATGAGTTAAGGTTTTGGGGGACTGTGGAGAAGGCATGATTGGTTTTGAAATGTGAAAAGATGGCTGGGCATGGTGGCTCACGCCTGTAATCCTACCATTTTGGGAGGCAAAAGAGGGTGAATCTTCTGAGGTCAGGAGTTTGATACCAGCCTAGCCAACATGGTGAAACGCTGTCTCTACTAAAAATATAAACATTAGCTGGGCATGGCGGCATATGTCTATAATCCCAGCTACTCAGGAGGCTGAGGCAAGAGAATTGCAGGAATCCGGGAGGCGGAGGATGCAGTGAGCCAAGATCACGCCACTGCACGCCAGCCTGGGTGACAAAGCGAGACTCCACTTCAAAAAAAAAGAAAAAAAAAAGACTTGATTTGTGGGGCAGAGGCAGGGGGCAGAATGATATGATTTGGCTCTGTATCCTCACTCAAATCTCATTTCTAATTGTAATCCCCATGTGTTAAGGGAGGGAACTGTAATCCCCAGGTGCCGAGGGAGAGAGGTGATTGGATCACAGGGGCAGTATCCCCCGTGCTGTTCTCATGCTAGTGAGTTCTCACGACAGTTGATGGTTTTATAAGGCAGTTTTCCCTGCTCTTGCTTGCTCTCTCTCCTGTAACCTTATGAAGAAGGTGCCTGTTTCCCTTTCTGTCATGACTGTATGTTTTCTGAGGCCTCCCAGCCATGCAGAACTATGAGTCAATTAAATCTCTTTCCCTTATAAATTACCCAGTCTTGGGTAGTATCTTTATAGCAGTATGAAAGAGACTAATACAAGCACATTCTATCTTGTAGTTAAACCACATCAATGTAAGTCAGAATCATAATCAGAAACGAACTTCCTAGGAAAGGAAACACTGTGGCACAATGATTACCACATTTTTTAATCATGAGAAATCACTCTCATGAAAATCAGAAATAGGGAGGTAGAATTAAATTGCTGAATAGAACCTCCAGCAAGAACACCATATTGAACAACTATCCACGTAAAAAAGTACCTTCATAAGAACAAAAAATCAGGTAAGAGATCACAATACCTCGTTTTATAATAACATTATATTAAGTAAAGAGGCACTGAAGAGGATAGGAAAGATAGTCTTGAATCACCTACAACACCCCTCCCCGATTCTCCAATAGTGGCCATGTAGCACAAAGTGAGAATCTGTGCACTTGGAGGGAGGCAGAGTACGGTGACTATGGGACTTGCATTGGAACTCAGTGCTATTCTGTCACAATGGAAAGCAGCACTGGGCAGAACTCAGTTGGCACCTATAGAGGGAGCATTGAGACTAGCCCTAGCCAGATAGAAATTGCCTACCCCAGGGCTCAGAACCTAAGTCCTGGCAAGTGTAGGCTAAATGTTCCGGGGTCTTCGATGAACTGGAAAGGCAGTCTAGACCACAAGGACTGCAATTTCTATGCAAGTCCTGGTGCTGTGCTGGGTTCGAAGCCAGTGGACCTGTTGGGGCACATAACCCAGTGAGACACCAACCAGGGTGGCCAAGGGAGTGCTTGCAACAACCCTCCCCCAATCCCAACCAGCACAGCTTGCAGCTCTGGGAGAGACTTCATCCCTCTGTTTGAGGAGAGGAGAGGAGAGGAGAAGGGAGAGTATTTTATCTTGCAATATGAATACCAGTGTAGCCACAGCAGAATATGGCACCAGGCAGAACCCTGAGGCCCCCATTACAGGTGCTAGCTCCCAGACGACACTTCTAAACACATCTTGAGCCGGAAAGGAACTGTTCCCTTGAAGGGAAGGACCCAGTTCTGGCAGAATTCATCATCTGCTGACTAAAGAGCCCTTGGGCCCTGCATGAACAACAGAAATAGTCAGACAGGTAGTACCCTTTGTGGGCCTTAGATAAGAGTAAGAACTATGCTGGCTTCAGGTGTGTCATCCACCACTTCCCAGCTGTGGTGGCTACAGGAAGAGTTCCTTTTTGCTTAAGAAAAAGAAGAGTAAAGGTGACTTTGTTTTGCAGCTTGGGTGCCGGCTCGACCACAGTGGGATAGAGCATCAAGCGGGCACCTGGAGCCCCCAGTTCTAGGCTTTGACTACTGGGTGGCATTTCTGGAACTGTGTTGGGCCTGATGGGAGCTCACTGACCTGACGGAAGAGACTCAGGACTGGCAGCATTCACCACAAGTTGACTGACAAGTCCTTGGGCCTTGAGTGAACATCAGCCATAGCCACGCAGTGGTCACTATGGGCCTTGGGCAAGACTGATTGCTAAGCTGGCTTCAGGTCTGATCTAGACCAGGTGGTGGCCACAGGGATGCCTGTATCACCCCTCCTCCAGTTCCAGGCATCTCAGCACAGAGAGACTCCATTTGTTTTGGGGAAAGAAAAGAAGAGTCTCGACCTGTTAATCCAAGAAATTCTCCTGGATATTACCCAAGACCACCAAAGTGGTACCTCTATGAGTCTGCAAGAGCCACAATGTTACTAAGCTTGAGGTGCCCCCTAAAGCAGATATAGCTGAAGTGACCAAAGATGTAGATCCCTTTGCCTACCTTGGAAGCCTTCCCAAGAAGGACAGATACAAACAAGCCAGACTATAAAGACTATAATAAATAACTAGTTTCAGTGTTCAGACACTGATGAACACCCACAAGCATTAAGACTATCCAGAAAAACATGACCTCACAAAACAAACTAAATGAGGCACCAGAAACCAATCCTGGAGAAACAGAAATAGGTGACCTTTCAAAAAGAGAATTCAAAATAGCTGTTTTGAGGAAGCTCAATGAAATCCAAGATGAAACAGAAGGAATTCAGAATTCTACCAGATAAATTTAACCAAGATATTGAAATCAAAAGAATCAACAGAAATTCTGGAGTTGAAAAGTACAACTGACATACTGAAGAATGCATCAGAGTCTCTTAACAGAACTGATCAAGCAGAAGAATTGGTAAGCTTGAAAACAGACTATTTGAAAATATACAATCAGAGGAAACAAACGAAAAGTAATTAAAAAAGAATGAAGCATACCTACAAGATCTAGAGAACAGTCTCAAAAGGGAAAATCTAAGAGTTACAAGCTTTAAGGGGCAGAGGTCAGGGGGAGGGGTAGAAAATTTATTCAAAGGGATTAATAACTGAACTTTCCAAACCTACAAAAGACAGGAATATTCAAGAACAAGGTTATAGAACACCAAGCAGATTTAACCCAAAGCAGATTACCTTAACACATTTAATAATGAAACTTTCAAAGGTCAAGGATAAAGAAAGAAACAACATACAAAGGAGTTCCAATAGGTCTGACAGAAGACTTCTCAGAAGAAACCTCACAGACCAGAAGAGAGTGGCATGACACATTTAAAGTACTGAAGGAGAAAAATTTCTATCCTAAAATAGTATACTCAGCAAAAATATCATTCAAACATAAAGGAGAAATAGACATTTATAGAAAACAAAAGCTGAGGGATTTAATCAACACCTGACCTTTCCTAAAAGAAATGCCAAAGGAAGTTCTTCAATCTGAAAGAAAAAAAATGTTAATGAGCAATAAGAAATCATCTAAAGGGTACAAAACTCACTAATACAGAGTACACAGAAAAATGGAACACTATAACACTGTAATTGTGGTATGTAAACTACTCACATCTTAAGTAGAAAGATTAAAAGATGAACTGATCAAAATAGAAACTACAACAACTTTTGAAGACAGTGTAAGAAGATATAAATAGAAACAACAAAGTTTTTAAAAAAAGCAAGGAGGTAAAGTTGAAGTGTAACGTTTTTATGAGTTTTCTTTATGCTTGTGTATTTCTTTATGCAATTATGCAATCACTATTAAGTTGTCCTCAGTTTAAAATAATGTGTTATATTATTTTTAAGCCTCAGGATAACCTCAAATCAATAAACCTACAACAGTGAGAGGCAGGGAGAAGGCAGAGCTAGATGGATGAATAAAAGGCTCCACTGATCACCTCCACCCCTGCTCTCGCAAGGACATCAATTTAATAACTATCTACATAGAAAAGGCACTTTCATAAGAACCAAAACTCAGATGAGCACTCACAGTACCTGGTTTTAACTTCCTATCATTGAAAGAGGTACCAAAGAGGATAGGAGGAAGTCTTGAATGGCCAACACCACCCGCTCCCCATCCCCTGGCAGTAGCCACATGATGCAGAGAAAGAATCTGTGCACTTAGGAGAGGGAGAGCAGTAGCAACAAGGCATTGTATTAAACTCAGTGGTGCCCTGTCATAGCAGAAAGCAAAACTGGGTTGAACTCAGCTGATGCGCACCCACATGAGGAGCATTTAGATGAGCCCTAGCCAGAGGTGAATTGCCAATCCTAGCAGTCAGAACTTGAGTTTCAGCAAGTCTTGCCAACGTGAGCTAAAGTTCTCTGGGATCCTAAATAAATTGAAAGGCAGTCTAAGCCATAGGAGACTATACTCCTAGGGTGAGTTCTAGTGCTGAACTGGACTCAAGAGTCAAGAGACTGAGGGGTCAAGTGACCTACTGATACACCAGTCAGGGCAGCTAAGGGAATGTTTTTGCCATCCCTTCCCCAACCACAGGCTACACAGCTTACTGCTCCAAAGAGACCCCTTCCTTCCACTTGAACCGAGGAGAGGGCACCATAAAGAGGACTTTGTCTTGCATCTTGGATACTAGCTCAGTCACAGTAGGAAAGGACACCAGTCAGAGTCCTCAGGCCCCTTTTCCAGGCCGTAGCTCTCCAACGATATTTCTAGACATACCCTGGCCAAGAAGGTAACCTCCTGCCTTGAAGGGAAGGACACAGTCCTCACAGCATCCATCACCTGCTGACTAAAGAGCCCTTGGGCCCTGAACAACCAGCAGCAATACCCAGGCAGTATACCATGGGCCTTGGGTGAGACTCAGCATATCCCCAGCTGTAGTGGCTATAGGGAGAGACTCCTTCTGCTTGAGAAAAGTGAAGGGAAAAGTAAGAGGGGCTTTGTCTTGTACTTTAGGTAACACCTTGGCCACAGAGGAGTAAAGCACCAAGCGGGCACCTTCATTAAAAGGAAGACAGAAATGAAGAGAAGAACACAGAACAACCGGGAAACAAATAACAAAATGGCAGGAGTAAGTAATTACTTATCAATGATAACACTGAATGTAAATGGACTAAACTCTCCAATCAAAAGACACAGAATGGTTGAATGGATTAAAACAAAACAAACAGGAGAGAGATCCAAGATGGCCGATTAGCAACAACTCAGGATTGTAGCTCCCAGGGAAAGTGCAGAGAGTGAGTGGACACCGCACTTTCAGATGAATTTTTGTTGCCCACAGACTGGGAGATTCCCGGCGGAAGAGCTCCACCGGTCACCAGCACAGCTCTTTTGGCCAGCGCGGCTGTTTTGCCGGTGCCCCGGTGCAGCGCTTCTCGGTGCGGAGTATACAGGACTGGGTGCCCTTTTAGTCGGGCTTGGCTGGTC
>PVKP010033285.1:0-25158 GCA_004027715.1 Plecturocebus donacophilus | reverse complement strand
GATATTTAGTGACCAAGATGGAGTGCCAATGGTAGAAGGTTGATCCATAATGGGATTGTATGATTGATCCTCTTTGTTATCAAGGTGAGCAAGAATGCCTAACATGATAGATACAGGCCATGCAATCTGCACATACATGTAGGCTGTACTATGCTGACCTGCATGGGTAGGTGTTCAAACTCAGTTGAATTTCAAGAAACCTGAAATCGACTTCTGTTCAAAAGAAACTGCCTCATGTTTAACATCTGCGTGTCTAAGATGCCTTTTTAATCTATTATTGATTGTCAGAGGTCAAGGGAAGGACTCACAATCTATGCTCTTCTTTTGTGTTCTCTTTAAGGCAATTCTTTTTCTTTCTATAGCTTGGAAACCTCTAGAGTAGTTGCTATTATAGCAGTTAGCAACATTTGTGACTTGGCCACTCAAAAATAATAATAATGTTTTTGTTTAATATTTTATATTTAGTGTAAAAGATGAAGATAGTTTTGGCTTATTTGTGGAACGTTTACAGTTATGTTTCTATGTTTATTTAATTCAGAGAGGATTCATGACCACGAAAAGTTTTGAAAGATTTGGAAGAAGAAGTTTGAGAAGTTACTGAGGAATAAATAAGAAGCTAGAAAAATAAAAACCAATGTTCTTAGTGTTTTACAACTTATCCTTTATGAACTAAATTGGGAATCTGATTTAAAACAAACATCCTCCCAACCCCTTTTCCCTACTAGCCTGAGAAAAGAAATGGTAACTAAGTGAGGAAATGCAGAGCATTTTATTATCTTAAATGGTTTTAAGACTGCATATTAGCTTGTCTCTTCAGCTGTGTACGAAGATAACCATAATGTAAAAATTGTCCCTCTAGGTTGTCACACTGTAATCACTATAATTTTTTTCTCAGACACTATTTGATGGAGATCAGAACTTCTGAGTCATATGCCATTTGCTTGCCTTAAATTTTTTCAGGGAAAACATGTTTTTCATTACATTCATGTGAGTCTTGAAATTAGCTGTTTTGAAGGTATGTTATTGAGAATTCCTGTATTACAGGTGCTGACTGGAAAAAAATTCAGTTGAACTTTCAAGTTCACAATTTGCTCTCTGACACTACTTTATAGTAACATATAGTCTAAATTCTTGTTGTGTGCTACCTCATTGCATTTTGAGGGCTATGGAATGATCTGGAATGGGGTAGAGTTGAACCAAGGGAATTAAAATACTGAAATCTTACTTGTGTACCAGATGGTGTATACACCAACCTAAAGATGGTGTATAGTCACTATCTCATTTTATCTTAATAGTTTAGTGCTAGGTGGTCATATCCCATGTTATAACATGAAGGACCTGACTCTGAATAAATAACTTGACCAGTGTCACAGAATTGCAAACTAAAATTCATGACTCCATGTATATGTTACTTTAGTTTATCACATGCTGAAGGCTGCTCCTCCTCCTCATCCTCCACTTTTTTTTTTTAAATTACTTCTCTGATTCTTTTCTTTTACTACATATGAAACAATCAAAACCAGATAATGATGTCTGCTAATCCAAAGAATCAGTAGAGAGAAGAAAAATATACTTGAAACTTCCTAATGTTCCAACTGAAATGAATCACTGGTATGTTTGATTGCAGAGTTTGTACAGTGTTACTTTGTTTTCTCTTCACTAGGCTATTATTAATGTTTTTATTACCATATAGAAACTATGTTGTAATGAGCAATACTAGTCACTAATTATCTAATCAGTGGTAATTATTAGTTGGTTGAGTTTTCATGCTACATATGATCCAGTGTTCTATGAAAGGCTCTAGCATACAACAGCTATGTGATATTTTATATTAAGAAAATGTTCATGTGTGAGAAAATTATGCACTTTAACTTCAACAATAATGTGTTCAGAACAGAAGTGGTTCCACAGTAGGCTAGTTGCTCAACTTTTCTGACCCTCAATTTCTCCATCTGTAAAATTGGGGAATGATAGTAATACCCATAAAAGAATAAAAAGATAAAATAATGACACACACAAATATAAAATAAACATGTGTCAAAGATTTAATTACCTCATTAATTATTGAGGAAACCAGTAAGATATTACAACTTTAAAGGAGAATACAAAATACCACACAGATATAGTAATCAGGAATATTTAAATGAATTTACAAATACAAAAAGTGCTGCTTCCTTTCTACTCTCCAACTTCCCACCCACAAATGGTAGGGAAGTCAGTTATCTCTCTGTGGGAAGAATTAATTTGCCTGTCTATGATCAACAATTATTTCCTGGGTTTCTCTTTGTCAAGATAATATTTGTTACTGATTTAATCTTTCTACCTGTTATTGGTCTGTTTGGGTTTTCTATTTCATCCTGATTCAATGCTGAATTCTAAAAAAATTACAAAGACGAACTCATACCAATCCTCCTCAAACTATTCCAAAATATACAAAAGGAAGAGATTCTTGCTAAGTCATTCTATGAAGCCAGCATTACCCTAGTATCAAAACCAGAGAAGGGCACCATAAAAAAGAAAACTATAGGCCAACATCCATGATCAATATAAACGTAAAATCCTCAACAGAACAGTATCAAACTAAATTCAACAGCACATCAAAAAGGTAATACATAACAATCAAATGGAATTTAGTCTAAGGATGAAAGGATGGTTCAATATATGCAAATAAATACATATGATACATTATATCAACAGAATGAAGGACAAAAATCATATCATCATCTGATATAGTTTGGCCATGTCCCCACCCAAATCGCATCTCGAATTCCCACATGTCATGGGAGGGTTCTGGTGGGAGGTAATTGAATCATGGGGGAGAGGTCTTTCCCATGCTGTTCTCATGATAGTGAGTAAGTCTCATGAGATTTGATGTTTATTATGAGCAGAGTTCTGCACAAACTTTCTTTGCTTGCTGCCATCCATATAAGACATGACCTGCTCCTCCATATGGAACTATAAGTCCAATTAAACCTCTTTTGTAAATTGCCCAGTCTTGGGTATGTCTTTATCAGCAACATGAAAACAGACAAATATATCATCTAAAAGGATGCAGAAAAAGCATTTGATAAAATTTAGCATTGCTTCACGATAAAATTCTTGAAAAACTAGGCATAGAAGGCGTGTACCTCAACAAAATATAGAACACATATCACAAACTCACAGATAACATTATACAAAATGTGGAAGAGCTGAATGCCTTTCCTCTAAGAACTGGAACTAGACAAGGATACTCACTTTCAGCACTTTTTTTATTTTTAGACAGAGTGTTGCTCTTGTTACCCAGGCTGGAGTGCAATGGTGAGATCTTGCCTCACTGCAACATCCACCTTCTGGGTTCACATGATTCTCTTGCCTCAGCTTCCCGAGTAGCTAAGATTACAGGCACCTACCACCACACTAGCTAATTTTGTATTTTTAGTCGAGATAGTGTTTCACCACGTTGGCCAGGTTGGTCTTGAACTCCTGACCTCAGGTGATCCACCTGCCTCATCCTACCAAAGTGCTGGGATTACAAATGTGATCCACTGCACCTAGCCTCCACTTTTATCACTCTTATTCAACATAGTACTGAAAGCCCTAGATGGAACAATAAGGCAATGGAAAGAAGAAAAAAGAATCCAAACTGGAAATGAAGTAACCTAATTGTCTATCTTTGTAGGTGATGTGATCTTATATTTAGAAAAACCTGAAGACTCCACCATAAAACCCTTGGAACTGATAAACAATTTCATTCAAATTGTAGGATAAAAAGTCAGCAGGCAAAAATTAGTAGCGCTTTTACACACCAACATTAACTAGTGGAAACATAAATCAAGAAAGTATTTCCACCTACAATAGCTACAAAAAAAAAAATCTAGAAATAAATTTAAACTAGGAGGTGAAAGACTTTTTACAAGAAAAACTAGAAAACACTGATGAAGAAATTAAAGAGGGCAAAAACAAATGGAAAACATTTCATGCTAATGGATGAAAAAATTAATATTGTTGAAATACTATCCAAAGCAATATACAGATTGAATGCAATCCCTATCAAAATACTAATGACATTCTTCAGGAAAGACAAAACAGTTCTAAAATTTCTTTGGAATCAAAGAGCCTGAATAGCCAAAGCAATCCTGAGCAAAAAGTATAAAACTGGACACATCACACTACCTGACTTCAAAATATACTATTAATACAAACTTATAATAACCAAAATGGAATGATATTCGTATAAAAACAGACACATAGATCAATGGAGCAGAACAGAGAACATAGAAATAAACTCATGTGTTTACAGCCAACCAATTTTCAACAGAGGTGCCAAGAACATACACTGGAGAGAGGATACTTTCTTCAATAAATGGGGCTGGTAAAACTAGAAGTCCACATGCAGGAGAACACAACTAGACCTCTATCTCACTGTACATAAAAATCAACTCAAATCAGAATAAAGACCTGAACATAAAAGCAACAACTATAAAACTGTTAGAAGAAAATACAGAGGAAACCCTCCAGGACATTGGTCTAGGCATAGACTTTATGGCTGAGACCCACAAAGCACAGGCAACAAAACAAAAAATGGGGCTACATGAAACTAAAGAGCTTCTTCACAGTAAAGGAAACAATCAACAGAGTGAAGAAACACGCAAATGAAATAAAATATTTGCAAAATCTCCAGAATACACAAGGAACTCAACACAACAGCAAAACACACAAGCAAACAATCCCATTAAAAAATTGGTAAAAAATCTGATTAAATATTTCTCAAAAGAAACCACACAAATGACCAATAGGTATGTAAAAAAAATGCTCAACATCACTAATCATCAGTGAAATGAAAATCAAAAATGACAAGTTATTATGTTACCCAGCTAGAATGGCTGTTATTAACAAGGCAAAAAATAGCAGATTCTGGTGAGGAGGGGAAAGAGAAATGATTACACACTGTCGGTGGAAAGGTAAATTAGTACAGGCATTATGGAAAACAGTATGAGAGTTCCTCAAAGAACTAAAAATAGAACTACCATGTTATTCAGCAATCCCAATACTGGGTATTTATTCAAAGGGAAGAATATCAGCATATCAAAGAGATAACTGCAATCATATTGCTGCAGCATATTGCACTATTCACAATAGCAAAGTGAATAGCAAAAGTGAATAGCAAAGTGAATAGCAAAGTGAATAGCACTATTCACAATAGCAAAGATATGGAATTAACCTAAATGTCCATGCATGGGTGAATAGATTAAAAATCATTGATGGATAAATGGATAAAGAAAATGTGTTCTATTTACACAATAGAATACTATTTAGCCATAAACAAGAATGAAATTATGTCATTTGCAGCAAAGTGGATGAAACTGAAGGTCGTTATGTTAAGTGAAACAAGCCAGGCACAGGAAGACAAATATTACATGTTCTCACTCATATGCGGAAGCTGTAAAAGATGATCATATGGGAGTGAAGAGTGGAATGGTGGTTGCCAGAGGCTAGGATAAAGAGATTGGTTAATGGGTACAAATATACAGTTAGATAGAAGCAACAAATTTTAATGTTCATTAGTAGTATAGGGTGACTATAGTTAACAACAATGTATTGTTCATTTCAAAATAACAGAAGTGATGATTTGAAATGTTCTCAAACATAGAAATAATAAATGCTTGTGGTAATGGATACTCTAAACATTCTGACTTAATCATTACACATTCTATGCCTGTAGTAATATATGTAGCACATAAATATGTACAAATATTATGTATTGTTAAAAAACTTAAAAAAAAGAATTATTTCCATTTCAATCAGTTATCTACAATATACAGAGTAGTAAACAGTTTTGTCGATGAAAGGTATGCATCTGATAGAGTTAGATAACGAGCAAGGGTATAACCTAGAAAATGCCTAGTTTGTCACTGAGAACTCCCGAAAGCCTTTTCTGTTTCATTTCAAAGTCTTTCATGGTTTTTCTCTAAATACCTAAGTAGAGAGGTTATTGAGAAGTTTTTAACAAAGTCACATAATGCTTTTTCATTTTAACTATTATAGCACACACACACCTCCCATCAGTAGAGTAGTTTTTGGCTCTTTTAAAATTCCCCTTATTAATAATTATTAACACTTGTAGCAAATATGTATACCTATTCACTCAGATTATTGATATCAAGATTCAGGCTGATGCATTTAGGCAGTTTGCTGATTGAATGTAAAAGCTTTGGCCGAAAGTGAATGTTGGTATTATGAATCATCCTATAGAGGAGAGTATAGTAAATGAACGAAGCGAAAGTGAGCCATTGCTCTGTTTGCCAAGCAGTCACAAAAATGTTAAAAGGCTCATTAGATTTTTACACTCTGTCTTTTACATGAACAAACTGATTTATCAGACTTATGGCACTTTTTAATCATCAATAATTTTATTCTTTTTGACTGTGAATTGGAGTAGTAAAAGAGAAACAGAAATGCCTCAAAATAAAGGCTTACACTTCAGTGATCAAGAACCCAGAAGATAGCAGATGTGGCACAGATGCCACACTAAGTCTATCCCCTAAAAAAAAGGACTTGGAATAGATGAAGAACTGAGAAAGGAGTCCAATGAGCAAAATAGAGGCTCTGGGCTAAGTGTAACTATGAGGAATACAGGGTTTGATTCAATTATTCAATTATAATGTAGGCTGGATAGGTTCTGTTTTTCATCCCCCCAGATTCATTCTCTGCTCTTCTCTGTCCTTGGAGAGCCTATCCATGGGAGATGATTCCCATGGAGTACAGCACCTTGGCTGTACAGTTCTTGGCCCTCTAGCTTTCTGTTGGGTTTAGTTGAAAATGTAAGTATTTCTCCCCTGCCCTTTGAGTGCTGTAGTTCTGCATCCCTTTATGACCACCAGGTTTGCTGGCATTGTTTTCACCTTGCTTGCCTCTACAGATCCTGTTGTGATGATGGCTTTTGATTGTTGACAGTCCCTGGAGGTCTTTCAATATCTCTTATTGGTCCCTATACTTCTGAAAATAGTCCAAACTGCCTCTACCTCAGAAAATAGCCCTAACATTAGATTCTCTTCTTAACTTTAGCTGAGTGTTTTCTATTTGTTCTCAGGATCCTGATGAATCCTGAAAGAATACCAATAATAAACTGTTGAGAAATAACTGTACTCTTGACAGTTATATAGCTTATATATTAATTATTTAATCATTAAATATTGCCATTTTCATTTAGCAGAAAAGGAAATTGAGGCACAGAGAACTTCAATGACTCACCTGAAGCAAAACTGACTATAAAAAAGCCATGTTGTTACTGAGCATGCTATATTTCATAATTAACTTTAGGTTCAGATACCTTTTTAAAGCATAGTTTCTTTTTTTGCATGATGTGTTTTTCTCTTCTGAACAGTCCTGCACTCCTATTATAAATTATTTTATATTTTTTGAATGGGGGTCAAGTGTGGGTTGTCCTACCTGTCTTTGCATAAATCATCTCATTTTGTTCTACTTATAATGCTTCAAGTTACATAACTCATAACATTATCACATTTATTACTAGCTAAGAGAACATTAATCATAGATGGCCATAAAAGCTAGAGAAATTAACAATAAAGTTTGCTGGAAATTGCATTAATCATGTGGAATCTTGAAAATGTCAGATTATAAAAATGCTGCTTTCTTGCTAATACAAGTAGCAAAAATTGTGGAAGAGAAAGGAGATCAAACAAAATTAATGTTATTCTTTAAAACGAATCTACCCAGTTATATTACACAGATATTGACCAGGCTCTATTGTAGGTAATTTATATATGCTGTCTTATTTAACCTTCCAGATGACCCTGCAAGTTATATACAACCATCCATTTCTCATATATGGAAACTGAGATCTCCTAACATTGTCAAGGTCACATAATTATTAAGAAGCAGAGGTGGAATTTGGATGATGGTCTGTCTAATACTGAAATCCTATTGTTCCTCATTAAAAAAATAAATGATTATAAAACTTTGCTTTGTAGGTTGGTTAAACCTACAAATTCTACAAATTGAAATTCATTTCAATTCTTAGTGCTAATGTTTGACTTCATTTGAACTGTTTGTCCCTTAGGCATAGGCCAGTCCTAGTCAATATCCATTTGCAGCCTTTGGAGTTGAGGACTCTGCTTCAGATAGGGCTCATAAAAGCCAGCAGTATTGTGTATCAGTAGGAGGTATTCAGCTTTACAGACCTAAATTTATGAACTATTTGTAGGTCCTTTCAACATTAATATAAAGAGACCTGTGCTTATGACTAAAAATATAAAACACATTGGCTTTAAATTCAGGGCTATATTTATTATGTAGAACCTCATATGTTCTTTTATTTTGATTGTTTTGAAGTATAAAGCTTGCTGGTGTTAGTTTACCACAGTGTGACTACTGGGAGCAGTGAAATCAGCTGGAGAGAAGCCATGTGTCTACATTTTTCTCAGTAAAATGTAAGTGAATTATAGCGCATTTCATTAGATTTTTTTTCTCATATTTTCATTTCATAATTAAAAACACACCTTGTGTGTACTATAAAGATTCCCTGCTTCATATTTTGTAAAGAATTTTTAAAAGCTAACCCACTTTCATGACGACTAACACATACATGGCCAAAGAAGTGCCCTTGGGGAGAAAATTTGCCAGAGCAGAGGATAATTCATGGTCTTTATTTTAAAGTAGTGTTTAATAAGTCTGAAAGTTTCTAGATTATGTGGTGTTCTCTTCTTTCTGGCTGCTCCTTATTTATGCTCTTATCTTGGTTTCATCATGTTCTGCTGACTTCAAATGTGGATGATTTCTAAAATTCTGTTCTTGGCTTTTTGCTCTTCTTTTTTCAGTTCTTTCTTCATGTTTTTATCATGTTACCAAGTATATATCAAAACCGAGTGCCGGGTCTCATTTTTAAATGCCTGCTACCAGTAGAGACATCTCCTCCATAAGTACATCCAAAATGCCACACCACTTTCCGCCTCTCCAGCTGTCCTGTTCTGACTGTCTTGCCACTTACATCTTATTTTCCCTCAGGCACTCAGACCTGAGAACTTGCAATCCAACTTAATCCTTGTCTTTAATTGTCTCTCCCATATGGTAATTCACAGTCCTCTAAGTTATTCACTACACTAGATTGCCTCCTGCCTTTCCCTCTTCTCTGCTTCTATTCTAATTTAGAGATCTGCAACCTTGTAGACTTTTTTTTTTTCTTATTTTGCATATCATTTAGGAATAGAAGCCCTAAACAGGATGACAAATAAATGACCTGTCTGTTGTGGCTCCTGTATGGTCTTTGTACGTCCAGTTCTCTCTAATCTTAACTCCCTTATCTGTGCTCTCTTAACATTTTATGAATAATCACCTGTAGCAAATTTTCACACGTTTTGTGGAGTGGTGATGAGGTGGGTGGGGGAGCTCTTTAAACTCTCCTACCCACCACAGTGAGCTCTTCATGTCTCGCTCATTGTTGTGTCACCAGTGTTAAGCATGGTGCCTGGCATAAAGTAGAGAACTAAGAAATGTTTAATTGAATCTACAAATGCGAAATCAGATTTAATTTATCTATAAGAAATAGTATCTCCCAGAAAAACTGGTACAGTTTTCTGGGCTATTTCCTTGTGTTCAATGTGTAGGAAACCACCAGGGCGAAAGGTGGTAGATTCTAGGTTGGGCTGACTTTGATGCTAGGCTGAATCATTTAGCATTGACACCTTTTAGAGAGCATTTTAGAGGGATTAATTAGGTGGTGCTCTATTAAATGTACTAGAAGAAAAAGGACTTTAGGAAGATAGTAGAAGTATTGAAGTGATTCTGGTGTAAGGTTACCCCAGCCTGGAGTTGGTAATGGAAGAGAAAATAGAGGTGTGTTGGGAAAAGGAGGTTGAATCAAGGGAAGAAAATGTTAAAAATAGAAAAAATAAAAGTTGACTATAAGATTTGGGGCAGAAGAAATCAGACAGGAAATTAGAAGTCTCTTTGGGTTTTATTTTGAGCCATGTCAGTATGACTTCAGATGGAGCTGATCCCCAGGAAAGTGTAAGGATGAACTTTTGGAACTTTTTAAGGTATCTGGGATCTGATGCGCATGAGTTGCAATCCTTAAAAGAGGCGTGGGGACTGAATTTAGTTTGGAATACTTTTAATCAGAATTCCCTTTCTTCAGCTATTTTCTTTCCCTCAGGAGAACAGGGTTACTTATAATTCAGCACTTCGGTTTGTTTTTTTGTTTTTCTGTTTTGTTTTCCCCAAATGCCAAGGAGGTTTGAGGAAAAAGCAAAAACAAACAAAAAAATCCCCCCAGAATTCTAAATTCTGTCCTCAGAGCAGCTGGAAGATAACATTTTGTGATATTTTAGGCATTAAACAATCTGTTGATTTTGTTGACATTAGATCGATGATTTTACTTAAAATTCTTCAAGAAATCTTTTCTAAGAATCTTTGTCCTTATGGAGTCTCTAGGAGCAAAAAGATCTTAAAAGAATAATAGCCCACAATTCCAGAGAGTGAGTTGGAGGGATTCACTCTTCAAGGTGTTATATACCTTTAAAGGATTTGTTTGAAAAATAGTGTAAGTCCTGTGCCATGAGCGAAATGGGGTCAGAATATATTATTCACTCTGCAGTTTGGATTCGAGAGAAAATGCAATTATGCAATTTTGCGATATTCTTTGTAACAAATCTGGTATTCCTCTTGGGGCTCATTTGTTGGGGTTGAGGAAGAGAAAGCAGTGAAATAATTAAGTATAAAATTCAGTGTAAAACACGTATGATGTGGCCATGTAAACTGTTGGGTAGTGCTTTGTACTCAGATTGAAATCCTTATTGCTCACTACTCTCCCTAAGACGGTATTGCTTTTATGGGAGAGGAAAGGGTACAGCATACAATAGTTTATGATACAGAGAAAGATATACTGGTTTTGAGGCAATCTTTACCTGTTCCTGGTCCTTGTCCACTGGACAGGGCCAGCTTCATGAACATGCACTTGTCTAGGGCCCCATGATAGAAAAGTTTTATGCTTGGTTTCATGCCCTACTGTTGCTAACTTAAACTTCTTAATAATATTACATTTGAAACTGTGTTTTGTACGTGAATTCTGACGGGATGATGGAGCATGTGTGTAAGCAAAGGAGACATACACAATATGCATGTCTACACTGTTTCTTCTTGCCCTATTCATGTATAGCAATTGCAATGATCTATAAGCACAATTCTAATAGACTCTAATCAGTTTTGTACACTGTGTAATAATTTGCCACAAACTGAGTGGTTTAAAACAACACACATTCATTACTAACACCTTCTGTAGGACAGGAATTTTGGCATTGCTTAACTGCGTCCTCTACTTAAGGGTTCATAGGGCTGTATTCAAGGTTGGCTGGGCTGCATTCTCATTTGGAGGCTTGGAGAGGGAAGGAGCTGCTTTCAACCTCCTTCATATTGTTGGTAGAATTCATTTACTTATGAAAGTAGAGTTCATGGCAGCTTACTTCTTCAAAGCTTTAAAACAATGGTTTGAAGGGAGGAGGAAAAAAGAGGGGCATTGGGAGATGGAGAGAGAGTCCCTGCTATTGCTTGCAGTTTCTGACCTGTAGTCACTCCTTTATAATCATCTGATTATATAGGGCTCACTTAGGATACTCAATCTTTGTATTAACTTCAACCAACTGAGTTGGGACCTTAATTACATTTGTAAAGTCTCTTCACCTTTGCTATATAACATAACACAATCATAGGAGTAATATCCCATCATATTCACACAGCCCACTGCATTTAAGTGATGGAACTGGACAAAGTATACACAATGGGAAGAACACTTGGGGGCCATCTAAACATTCTAGCTATCACAGACATTGATATGTAGAGGTTCAGTAAGACTCAAATGAGTACACAGTAAGCCTGTTACATCTACCAATGAGAAAGTGGGGATGTGAACATCCCTAGAGGCCATGCTTTCTATTTCAAACACAATTTGCTTTGAATGTGGAAATAGGTCAAGGAGCACTAAGAAATGCAAATGACCAGAGGACCCTATCATGTCCTTTTTTACTTCCTGGCATTACCCAATCACTTACACTAAAAATGATGAAAGAAAAGGAAAGAGAAATAGTGAAATCCATAATTCCTTTTTATGTTAGTCCTTCTTTCTCATCAATAAGGCAAAGATAAAGACTATCAGTAGAATGTGCATACATCAAGAAGTGAAAGAAAAGCAGTTGTCTTAGTTTTCTGCAAACTTTCCACTCTTCTGGTAGGAATATTATATTAATAAATGAGCTGTAAAAAGTGAAGCCTGAAATTTTGTTAATTCAATGTGTGAGTTAAATGCTCTCGTATTTGCGTTTAAGACTGGTATTGAACAATATACAGAAGAATGGTAAAATTTTTACTGATAATTTTAATTAGAATAATATTAAATAGCAAATGAAAACACCATAACAAATTGAGACAGAGAGACTGTGGAAAGAAGGAATGGGCTTTAGATTTTAAAACTTTTAATGACACTTTTTTCTGTACTTTGGAACCAACATTTTCATTTTTCACTGAGTCTTTTAGATTATATAGCCTGGATGTCAGTTGCTGGGAGCTCTGCTAGCCTCCAGAAACATCTGTGACTTGTAGACTCTTGGACTATTTTTCTTTTTGTTTTTGGCTTGAGTCATATTCCGAGTGGGATTCCCTGGCTGATTTGGCTTCCACTCTGCTTATTCTGGTTCTATAGACTCTCCTGAGTTTGAGCTGTTATTTTTTTTTCAGAGCTCAGAGATTCCTTTCTGTATTTATTGTTACCATGATTTATGCAACTATTCCAACTTCTGAGTTCCTTTTTCTATTTCACTTATTTATATATGTGTTCGTGGACTAGTACTACATGGCTTCTCATCTATGGCTTTGTAGTATTTCTTAGTGTATGGTAAGTTAAGTATCATTTATTTGCATTTCATGGTTGACATTGCTATTTCTGGACTTCAATTTCTCAGCATATATTTTAGAGAATATGTAAAGTTTCTTACCAAACATTCACAGAAGAATGTATACCAATCCTTCTTAAGCTCTTCCAAAAATGAAGTAGAGGGCTTGCTATGAAACTCATTTTATGAGGCCAACATCACCCTGATACCAAAGCCAGAAATATACCACAAGAAAAGATAGTTTAATTTCTTTGGTGAAAATACTAGCAAACCAACTTCAACAACATATCAGGAAGATTTTATAGCATGATCAAGTGTGGTTTATATTTGGGATGCAAGGTTGGTTTTGCCTATGCAAATCAATCACTGTGATATACCATATTAACAGAATGAAAGATAAAAATCATGTGAAAGAAAAAAAACATTTGATAAAGTTCATTCTTTCATGGTAAAACTTCTCAATAAAATGAGTAGAGAATGAAATTTCCTCATCAAAATAGAGGCAATTGATCAAAAGTCCACAGCTAACATCATAATCAATTGGAAACAATTGAAAGCTTTTTCTCTAAGATCTGGCACAAGGCAAGTATGTCTGATCTCACCACTTATTCAGAATTACTGGAAGTACTAGCAAGAGCAATCAGACAAGAAAAAGAAAAAAAGGCATCCAAATCAAGAATGAAGAAGTAAAATTATCTCTGTTTGAAAATGATAGGATTCTACATGTAAAACCTCTAAAGATTTCATAAAAATACTGTTAGCTATAATAAATTTAGTAAAGTAGAATACAAAATTAACACATAAAAATCAGTTGCATTCCTTTATATCGGTAGCAATCTATTCAAAAAAGAAACAAAGAAGACAAGCCCAGTTACAATAGCATTGAACATAATAAATAGAAATAAATTTAACCAGGAAAGTGAAAGATCTGTACAATAAAATTATAAAACATTGACAAGAATAATTGAAGAAGACAAATAAATGGAAAAATATCCTGTGTTCATGGATTGGAGAAATTAATATTGTTAAAATGTCCATACTACCCAAAGTAGTACACAGATTTGTAATTCCTATCAAAGTCCAAATGGCATACTTTTACAGAAATGAAATAAATTTTAAAATTCATGTGAGACAATAAAAGACCCTGAAGAGCCAAATCAATCTTGAACAAGAACAGTTAGAGGCATAACGCTTCCTGATGTCAAAATATATTACAAAAGTGTAATACTTAAAAGAATATGATACTGGCATAAAAATAAACATTTAAACCAGTGGAACAGAATAAGGAGCCCAGAAAAAATCCATTTATCTACAACTAACTGTTCTTCATGTAGGGTGCCCAAAACACACAATGATGAAAAGATACTCCTTTTCATAAATGGTACTGAGAAAACTGAGTATCCACATGCAGAAATTGAACCCTCATTTAACATGATACACAAAAAATTAATTCAAAATGAATGAAAGAAAAGCCCCGTGACATTCATCTGCGCAATGATTTTTTTTGGATATGACCCCAAATGCACAGACAGCAAAAAGAAAATGTAAGCTAGTGGGATTGTATTGTACTGTAAATTCTCTCCATAGAAAAGGAAATGATCTAGAGTGAAAACACAACCTATCGAAAGGGAGAAAATATTTTCAAACCATGTATTCCATAACAGGTTAATGTATTAGTCTGTTCTCATGCTGCTAATAAAGACATACCTGAGACTTGGTAATTTATAAATCAAAAGAGGTTTAATGGACTCACCATTCCACATGGCTGGGGAGGCCTCACTGTCATGGCAGAAGGCAAAAGGCACGTCTTACGTGGCAGCAGGCAAGACAGAATGAGGACCAAGCCAAAGCAGAAACCCCTTATATAAACATCAGATCTTGTGAGTGTTACTCATCATCACAAGAATAGTATGGGGGAAACCGCTCCCATGATTCAATTATCTCCCACTGAGTCCCTTCTACTATACATGGGAATTATCAGAACTATAATTCAAGATGAGATTTTGTTGAGGAAACAGGCAAACCATATCAGTTAACATACAAAATGTATAAGAAACTCATGTAACTTAACAACAACAACAAACAACTCAAATAGGCTGGGCACGGTGGCTCATGCCTGTAATCCCAGCGCTCTGGGAGGCCAAGGCAGGCAAATCACCTAAGGTCAGGAGTTCGAGACTAGCCTGGCCAACATTGCAAAACCCTGTCTCTACTAAAAGTACAAAAATTAGCTAGGCATCATCGTGGGTTCCTGTAATCCCAGCTACTCAGGGACTGAGGCAGGAGAATCACTTGAACCTGGGAGGTGGAGTTTGCAGTGAGCTGAGATTGTGCCACTGAACTCCAGTCTGGGAGACAAGAGTGAGACTCCACTTTAAAAATAAATAAATAAATAAATAAAAATTTAAAAAATTCAAATAACCCAATTAAAAAATGGTTAAAGGACCTCAGTAGATGTTTTTCCAAAGAAGACATAGAAATGCCAAATAGGTATATGAAAAGGTACTCAACATCACTAATCATCAGGGAAATGCAAATTAAGTAAAATCATAGAGAGATACTGCCTCACATCTATTAGGATGGCTACTATCAAAAAGACGAGATAAAAAGTGTTGGTGAGGGTGTGCAGTAAAGGGAACTCTTGTACACTTTTGTTGGGAATGTAAACTGATAGAGCCATTATGACAAACAGTGTGAAGGTGCCTTGAAAAACTAAAAACGCTAGCATATGACCCAGCAATCCCTCTGCTGGCTATATACCCAAAGGAAATGAAATCAGCACCTCGTAGAGATAGCTGAGCTCTCATATTTATTGCAGCATTATTACATCAACCAAGATATGAAAACAACCTGTGTTCATAGATGAATGAATGGATAAAGAAATTGTGGTATATACATATGATGGAACATAGAGTTAAAAAAGGAGATAGTGCAATTTCTGACACAGGGATGGACATGGAGGATAGTATGCTAAGTGAAATAAGCCACACAGAGAAAGGCAAATGCTGCATGATTTTAGGGAAATTTTAGGGGAAAAAAAGTCAAATACTGTATGTAGAAACAAAGAGTATGACAGTGATTACCAGGGGGATGGAGGGGGAAGAAACAGGGAGATGTAGGTCAAGCTATATAAGGTGAATAAGCCTAGAGATCTAATGTTCAGCAAGAAAACTTTAGTTAATAATATTGTATACTAAAATTTTGCTAGAATAGTAGATTTTAGGAGCTCTTACCCTCCCCCCACCACACAAATAAGGTAACTATAAAAAGTGATAGATATGTTAATTTGCTTGACTGTGGTAATAATATCACTATGTGCATATATAGCAAAACATTATGTTGTATGCCTTACATATATGTACCAGAAAGTTTCTAAAATGTCCATTTAAAACTTATACTGGAATTTTATTAAATTAACAAATTAATTTGGAGTTAAAGTCTTCAAAAGAGAATGGGATATTTTTCCATTTATTCCAATTATTTTGTGTGTATACATTTCTGTGAATACTTTTCCAAGTATTTCTATTTTTACATATTAGGGTTTGGTTTTTTGGTGAGGTTGGTGAATCTAAAGACCAATGAAAAATTTTATTCTCTTTATTTAGCAGCCTTCATGTAAAAATTGCTCTCAATATCTGAACTTTTCTAGATTGCAAAAACCTTTGGTTTACTCACGTCATATAAGTTAAAGAGACTAAATTAGGGTTGTATGTAAAATTACTGGTTATATCAGAATTACCATAGTATTATTTAGTTTAAATGGCAGAGACAGAATAATATTCTTGGCATCTTATAATAGAATTAAGAATGTATGTGATTTTATTTTTTAAATATAGATTTTATTGACATGAGTAAAAGGAATCAGAATGATTATTTTTCTGAAGATCAGTGTATATATATATCTATTCAAGACATGATAGAACTTCTAAATATGTTTTGTTAATATTTTTGGAATAAACATTTATTCTCTGGTTTATACTAAATTTCTCTGGCTAAAATGTTATCTTTGATACATATTTTATTGATGCAAATAATAGTTTTTCTTATATCAAGGCATTTGAAAATTGGTAGCTATTTAATGGCAGAAACTTAAACAAACATGAACTTCACTCATTATATGACATTTTTCCCCTTAAGAAATGAAAGGGAATGATAAAAAAAAACCGTAGTATTATCTTGAGAACTAAATGATTTGAGGAGCTGATTAATGTAGCTATTGTACATTCTTGTATAAGAAATATTTTCAGACTTCATCAAATGTCAGAATAGGGAGATGCTGGTCTTTAATCACCTACTATACATTTTGGCTGCCATGGCAGCAAGAAATGAACCATTATCAGTTAGTGTGATAGATGAGCATTATCTCAAAATACATTTTTAAATGTGAGTTAGTAGTAGATGGTGTAGTTTCTAATTTTGTACAGTCAATCCTCAAAAAGCGTTTTGTTTTGTGATTTTTTTTTTTTTGGTATGAGGTCAATGTCCTTGCTTTTAAGAAACCTTACATTAGTGTCTACAATTTATTTTTATTCTTTGTCCAAGGCCTTGGGAGGTAGTCATCACTGGAGATTAACAGTGATCATGTATGAATGTCATTGCATTGTGTTAACATAATTCTCTCTCTTTTTTTTCTATCTATCCCTCTTACCTACTTTCATCAAATTTTTTATTTGATTTTTAGCCACAATATTACAGATCTGAGGCTTGAGATAAAGCAAGACATTGGGATTAAATGAAGAATTCTTCAGATTTTTCAGTTTTATTATGTGTGCTGGAGAATTATCAAGCCCAAATAGAACTGTGTATTATATTCTATTCCAGTGATCCCTCCCACACTATGGGTTTCTTCACCTTCATTCCATAATTGAAAGTAATTTCCTTGACAATCCTTTAGAATTCAGGCATGTGCAGGAAATTTCTGTATCAGGTCCATGGTGTGTTCACAGATTTGCTATAGTGCTCATAAAATCCCATGGAATGAATGGGACTTGTCAATTCTGTACAATGGGGTGTGTCAATTCCTGATAGCTTTGTGGGTTTCAAGATGCTCATGGAGGGTTTTTGCTTACGTGGAGTGGACTCTGTTCTTAAATGGTAAATAAATACTTTGTGGTAGATGTGGTCAGATCTGTTCTTTTTCCACCTGTCCTCTATAACTACATATTGGGTAATTTGACCTATAACTTAGCAATAATGCTGTACGTTTTCTGTTACGCTTGAGGATTTATAATGGCATTCATGAAATAGTTTTCTATTTCTACTTTATCATCATTCACTCAGGAAAAAATTAAAACCTTGTTTTGTTAAAATAATTAAAGAGAAAACAAGCAAGCTAACAATAAATCTTTCTTCATTCTGCATTGGATAACATATAGAATAAGAAGCACTGTGCTAGTATGAGAATGACATAAGGCACAGTTACTGACCATATGCAGTTTAAAAGGAAGGTTGGGAAAATTTTTGTCTTTGATTTTTATTTTAAGTTATTCCACTTTTGTAACATAGTAACATCTTCCATCATGAGAATATAACATGTTTCAGAAGTATTAGGTTAGATTGGAGAACATTACGGCACTTGAAGATGTTTATTGGACTTTGGCATGCTCATTAGTTTGAACCTAAGATGGAATCTGAGTTATCTTGTATTTCTCGGCCAGCAGTTTTAAAAATATTTAAATTTGAACATATTTGGTTGAGGAATGCACTCTCCTGTTTTACAGGTGTTACCACTTCCAGCTCTCTGTGCCCTTCCTGGCTTTTAATTCCTATCTTGTCCTGTAGTATTTCAGGTTGCTACTCTCAGTTTACACTAAATAATGTCAATGAAAATTAGAGAATTATAGAATTTTTGCTTAAAAGTTATCAATGACCTTGTAATTGTAAAATAAATTAATAATGAATAGAGCAATTATATTCTTCAAGGCTAATGCAATCAGATGTATCAATATAGCTATACTGCAGGTTTTGCAATGCTCATTCTGATTAGACATTGCATTTATTCTGATGGTTGGTGCCCATGCTGCCTCTACAGTTGTTACATATTTTGAATATTATGTTGTTTGTGTGTGTGTGTGTGTGTGTGTGTGTGTGTGTGTGTGTATGTGTGGTGTGGTGTGTGTGTTTCATTTTCATCTACTGCAAGCACTTTTCACATGACGTTTTCTGTGACACAGAGCCCTTCAACATCAGTAGGGTCCTTGTTTAACTTTGACTGCTTCCTGCACTAACAAATGACTTTTGTTCAAGGATGACAAGAGATCAATTAAGGAGAAAGAAGAATGTTAATCCAAGATAGAGAAGGCCCACCCTAATTGAAGAATGGTGAACAGGATTCTGGTCAATGAATTATAGCCTCATTTTAAAATTCACTCATCCATTTGATAATTAATTATAATGGCATCTTACATAATCATCAGAGGCTTTCTCTGAAAAATACATGAAGGTAAATGAACCTTTACTTCAAGCTTGACATCTCTCTTTGGCTCACTGTTGAAGAACACATTATAATGAAAGCAACAGACAAGATGCCTGATCATTCAAGTTTGGTGAAGAAGCCCGAAAGATTAATAACATTGCTGTGTAATGAAATAATTTCAAAACATGAAACACTGAGAAGAGCTCTTTAATTCTATGGATTTAGAAATATTTCATTTTTGTGATTAGAAAAATACTAAATATCATTTGAGTATGATTTCTAACTTTAGTAAAAGTAGAGAGAAGGGATTAATAAAAATTTTTGTTATTGGGATAAATTTGTTGTTCAAGTTACTGCTTCACTTGGTTAGATTTCATGAATAAATTGTGACAATGGAGGATTTCACTCTCAGAATGTAAAGTTGACCCACAGATGGGAGTCAGGAGCTGATCCAAGGGGATATTCAGACAAGCCTCACCACATATAGGAATAGTTATTGCATCCTTTGAAGTCAGTCCCCATTGCTTAAAGAGCTTCAGGTACTAATAAAAGCTCCCAGGGGCATATAGGACTCCTTATGTTTACTTATCATCAGTTAGACTCAGGGAACTAATATACTGCTGACCTCCCTAAGATGTGCTATCAAAAATTAAGTCATAGTCCTAATAAGCAGTTTAGAGGGTGCTCCAAATATTCTAATCATGGAAGCTTCATTTTTTAACCTCCTAAACAAAACTGTTTAGGCAAACTGAAGCACTCACTTATCTCAGTATTTGAATAAGACTCTTTCTGATTGGATATGGATTACACAGAATTCAAAATGGGAACATCCAGTTTGCTACTTTTCTTGTAGTAATGAATCTGTTTCAAGCAGAGGCCTATGGTCTTCGTCTAGGGCCTAGATCTAGATCTGATAGTGATTTCACTGGACTGGACCTGTCTTGGCGGCGGGGAGGGGTGGGTGGGTCATGGTCTTATCATTCATCCAAATGTGGGAGAGTTGTGTTGGATCTCCAACAAGCTCCAGACCATCAGGATGGGCCCTTTGGTGCAGTTCCTTTCCTCTCACAGGCTTTGTTCTTCTTGGACTATCTTTTTCTACATCAGTCACCAGAAATGGGAGATTTATTTTTTATCAGCTCATTAACTTCTGACTCCTTAGCAAAATAAATACAGTCACACTTGAAATAAACACATTTTTATTGTCAGCAATTGTTGACAAATACAAGCTTTTGCTTCTTTGCTTAAAACAATATATTCAACACTAAAATCAACTTGACAACTGAAAACTCCCATCTCTTCTTTCCCTAAGGCAAGATATTCTCAAACAAACATTTGTTACATAAATGTACTTGACAACTGGCAACTCCCATATCCTCTGTTCTGAAAGGAAAGCACAATAATCACAACAAAAGTTGTAAAGAAAATTCCCATGCATTTATTTGAAGTCTAGGCACTGCCTTGCATGCTAGAGATAGACTGGATCAGTAGAGTAAGGGAAGAAGGAAAGGAGTGCAAAGGACTGGGGTTTTCTGTTCTTTGAAACATTAAAAAAACTTGACAGCCCATAATTATACTTTGATCATTTATTTTTCTGTGTAGTTCTTTTCCTGTAACATAATTATCTTTGCTGCTGCCTGTGTCTCTAACCTTTTTAATGTGATATCTTAATATTTAATGTTGAGATAGGCTGTTGGAGAGATGGTTTCAAGCTTCAGCTATAAAATTATCATTCATAGTATAGTGAATCATGTGGTTGAATTGCAAGAAGTTAAATAGAAAATGGATTTATGATATAAAAGGAACCAAAAGACAAAAAACCTGACCAATGGCTTTTATTGAGAATAAATATAAATTATTTCCTTTATTTTATTCTTTACTTTAAAAGATCATAATTAAAATATGGATATATATATATGTATATATATATATATATATATATTTAAGATAGGTACATTTATGAACCTAATACTTTAAAATAGATATAGGGACTTATATTGTATAATGAAGTACAAGTAAAAAAGAAACTCATGTAGTCCATATCTGGGGCTTCTAAAATGTGTTAAAATGTTGGTTTCTCTTTTGCAGAGTTCTGTGCTATTGTCACCAGAGCCAGCAATTGAACCTAAATTCTGAATATAATGGAAGCCATTAATCACAATCAAGTTCATTTTTTTTCATGGTAAGTAATATTCATATCAGTGATTGCTATTCCACTAAGAAATTCTAAATGTTTCATAAAAATGAAACACCACATAATAAGAAACTAAATCATATGAAACAAAATTTTGACTTTTGAATGTATGATCACTCAAGGCTACTGGATGATAATTTCTCTTTATGATTCTACAGGTAGCTCATTTATTTTTTTCTCATATATTTGACTTATTATAGGGCCCTGCAGCCCTTTCTGAGCATCATTAAATATATTTGTGAATCATTAATCTAAAAATTAAAAGCTGTTTAATACTTGTGTTTCATCTGCTTAACTAATTACACAGAAGTAAAGCACATTTTTTTTTATTACTTTTCTTGGTGCCTCCTGCATTTATATAGCCTTACTGCATTGTGCATATGTATAAGTCTTTCTCTTCACCCAAACCCCTGCTATTGTTTTTTCTGCATCCTGACCTTATTAATCTTTTATGTCTTTCACTCTAATGACTTGATCAATTCATTCACTGTATAGAGCTTCTTATTACTTGGCTTCGACTTACCAAATGTTAAAGTTTCACCCCGACTACTCTTATTCTCATTTTCTTCCTCCTCTTCCTTAAGTGCATGATGACATCATTCCATCCACCTCTCTGAATATTTTTGAGATATTTCTTTCTATTATTGTTTGCTCCTCTCTATATATTCTGAACTCAGTGGTCAGATACTCTACAGTTATGCTCACTAATCATAAAATCACAAATATGTAGTTTTAGCTTAAACTTCTCTCCTGGGCCACAAAATATTCTAGCATGTTTTCCCAAAAACACTTCCAAATAGAAATCTTTCTATCTTCCTCATCTTGTGTTTTTTATTCTACTTAAAGCCATTCAGAATACAAACCTTGTCATGTCTATTCCTTTCTTTTCTCATAATTTTATTCAGTCATCAAGACTTGCTAACTCACTGTCTCTGAATATATCAAGCTTATAACCTTCTTTAAAAATTCTATAGCATTGCCTAGTTAAGTACCTCACAATCTCTCACCTGGAAAATTGCAACAGCTTTTTAGAATAGTCTCCTTATTTCCCTTTTCTCCCTACTCCAGCGAATTTCTCCAGTCCAATTTTATCCTTTCTGTGTTTAAAATCATATTTAATACTTCCATACTGCAAACAGAATGTTGTCTAAACTTTGACTCTGTTGTGAAAGTGCATTGACTATAAACCCTATTCCATTTTCCAGCATTTTATCTCTACTTTTTCGACTCCTAAAGTTTACATTCTAGTCAACCCAAACTACTTTTCCCTTTTTCTGTCTTTCATTAAAATAAATTATCATGATAGTATAACTATAAAAAGCTTTGGAGTTCTGTTTTATCTCATTTTAGTTTCAGGGAGTACATGTGCAGTTTTGCCACATGGGTATATTGTGTGATGCTGAAGTTTGAACTTCTAATGATTCCCTTGTACAAGTAGTGAATATAATACCTGATAGGTAGTTTTCCAAGCCTTGGCCCCACTTTCTTCTTCCATGAAATGCTTTTCACCTCTTACATAAATTCTGTGATTTTGACTGTGCTTTGTTGATTTTTTTCATATGCTGGAATATCCTCCTATCATCATCACTTGCAAAAAATTCTTACCAACTTGTCAAATTCCATTGATATTCTACCTTTCCTTAGTGCTTTACTCAATGCCTCTAGGCAGAAATAAAATTTCTTTCATCTATATCCCTGAATATTCTATTTATCTCCCCCTTTAAAAAACATAGATATCACATTTTACTATAGTTTTTATTGGATTGCAGATTAAACCCAATTGAACAGATATTTATTGTGCAGATGCTATATGTCAGGCACCATGTTAAAAGGAAACTATCAGCAAATAATATAAAAATTCCTACCATCTGGGTAAGGAAGACTGACAATGAGTAATACTTATTATAAATAAGTTAATGATATAGTATGTTAGAAGATGATAAATATTATGAAAAAGAGGAAATGTGAGAGCAGGACAAAGGAAATCAAGAGTTCTGGGGTGATATTGAGGTTGCAGATTGAATTTAGAACAATGGATGGGGTATGCCTCACTGAGGAGATATTTTGAGCAAAATTATGAATAAGGTGAGGGGATTATCCACGTGGAAATCTGGGGAATGACATTTTAGAGATGGGGGACAAACTGTGCATGACCCTAGCCTTGAGTATGCTTTGCTTATAAAAAGGTGGATAGGAGACAGATCCAAGATGGTCGATTAGGAGCAGCTCAGGATTACAGCTACCAGTGAAAGTGTGGAGGGTGAGTGGATGCCACATTTCCAGATGGATTTTTATTGTCCACAGACCAGTTGATTCAAGGGGGAGGAGCCCCACGGGTCACCAGCACAGCTGTTTTGGCCAGGGCAGCTGTTTTGGCCAGCGTGGTGGTCCTCCACACAAAATATGTGGGTCCGGACGCCATTTTAGCTGGCGATTGGAGCTCCTGGGAGACAGAGTCACCCATTCAACTTATAAAAAAGGGGACTGAAACAGGGAGCCAGGCCAGGAGATTCCTGGGCAAAAAAGCACCACAAATCTCAACGCGGCTGTTTGAGCTGGAGCAGTGGGTCACTGCACAGGAAATCACACAGATCCCGGTGCCTTTTCAACAGGTGACTGGAACACCTGGGAGACAGAGTCACCCATTTAACTAAAAAAAAAACAAACCGGGCTCTGAGGCAGGGAGCCAGGTGATCAGGCTCGGCTGGTCCCACCCCCACCAAAAAAACAGCAATCTGAAATGCTCTGGATTGAGAGTTTCACAGCAAGCACAGCTGAACCTAGGACAGTCCACCTCTGTGGGGGAGGGATGTCCGCCATTACTGAGGCAGTCCACCACTGCAGAAGTAGTCCGCCATTGCTGAGGCAGCCCGCCATTACAGAGAGAGTCCGCCATTATGGAGGTGGGCCGCCATTGTCGAGGCAGTTCTAACTATACCCATATAAACAGATATACCCATATAAACAGATATACAATATCTGGGGAAACAGATATACAATATCTGCAGGGAAGTTCACACTAGCAGCTGGGCAGAGCCCATAGCAGCTCAGCAAAGCCTCCGCAGGCAAACAGTGACTAGGCTGCCTCCTTGATGAGCAGGGCAACCATAAAAAAGGCAGCAGCACAACAGAAACTCATACATAAAGCCCTAACTCCCCAGGACAGAGCAACTGGGGGAATAAAATTGAGGGGGGGTGGTTTATGAGTTCTGCTGCAGCAGACTTAAACGTACCTGCCCAGCAGCTCTGAGAGAACAACAGAGCTCACAGCTAAGCACTTGAGCTCCTGTAAAGGACAGACTGTCTCCTCAAGCAGCTCCCTGACCCCTGTATATCCAAAGAGTCACCTCATAAAGGAGAGCTCAGACTGACATTTGGTGGGCATCCTTCTGGGACAAAGATAGCAGAAGAAGAAACTGGCAGCAACCCTTACTGTTCTCCAGCTGCTGCAGGTGATCCCCAGGCAAGCAGGGCCTGGAGTGGACCACAGAAGTCCTACAGCAGAGGGGCCATACTGTTAGAAGGAAAACTAAGAAACAGAAATAACTTATCATCAACAAACTAGATGTCCACTCAGAGACCCAACCTGAAAGTCAACAACTACAAAGACGATAGGTGGATAAATCCACAAAATGGGAAAAAAACAGTGCAAAAAGAATGAAAACTTC
>PVKP010033284.1:0-25159 GCA_004027715.1 Plecturocebus donacophilus | reverse complement strand
CCTGCCTTGGCCTCCCAAAGTCCTGGGATTACAGGCGTGAGCCAATACACCGGGCCAGCCTTTGCAGGAAGATTGCTATGGAATTTGGCAGGAACCATGCTGCTGTTCCTGCAGGCCTGGGTTACCTTTCCCCAGATTACTCTGCTTTTGTTTGGTTTGCTGCCAGGAATCCTCGGGTTGCTCTTTGCTTTGTATACACAAGCACATCTCTTGCCCAGATAAAATTCAGTTCATCTTGGGCATAAACACCTTCAATTTTAAGAAGAGCTGTGTGCTCCCTTTGGTTTCGGAGACACTGCTTATAGCCAGCAATAAAGGCCTTGGACCACAGCCTTCCAGACGTTTTCCTTTTAAGAAGTTGTATCCCAGCAGGCCTCCACAGGCCCCAAGATGACAGGAGGGGGCTCACTGAGGTTTCTGCTCATATGTGACCATATCAGAGAGACTTTCCCTGAACCTCTAATGTAAAGTGGCACCCTCACTCACACCCAGACTCCATGAGGGAGGCACTTTGCTCACTACTGTATGTTCAGGGCCTGCAGCTGTGCCTGGGATATGGTGGCACAATAAATATTAACTGCATAAATGAATAATGAAAATAAAATGAACACAAAAATATAAAAACAAGATGTTTTTGCACATGAAATTGGCAAACTTTTTTTTTTTTTTTTGAGACAGAGTTTTACTCCGTCACCCAGTCTGAAGTACAGTGGCGCAATCTTGGCTCACTGTTACCTTTGTCTGTCAGGTTCAAGCGATTCTCGTGCCTCAGCTTCTCAAGTAGCTTGGATTACAGACATGTGCCACCACACATAGCTAATTTTTGTATTTTTAGTAGAGATGGAGTTTCACCATGTTGACCAGGCTGGTCTTGAACTCCTGACCTCAAGTGATCTGCCTGCCTCGGCCTCCCAAAGTGCTGAGATTACAGGTGTGAGCCACCGCACCCAGCCTGGCAAACTTAAAAGTTTAAAACACTTGATAATACTCAGGGCTGATAGTAGCTTCTGGTAAGATTATAAATTGGTACCATTTCCCCCCTAGAATACACTTAGAAAATATATGTGAAAAACATTTATAGTGTATTTGCCCTCTGGGTACATGATCAGGAATCTATCACAGGGAAATCTTTTAAATGAGATGAGAACAAAAGTTGTACAGAAGGATGATCATTACACACTATGGGTTAGTTGTATAAATTACTATAAATACATGCATTTAAATATTATGCAATTTATTAAGATCTTATAGGTAAAACATATATAATGATGTGAAGAAATTGAATGCTATAATACTAGGTATAAAAGAAATATAAAGACATGCACATTTAAATGTAAATTGATAAGCAGAAGCTCATTTTTCTTAACGGGCCTACTGGTACGTATGGCAAGAGAAGTGGAACTGCCAAAAGTGTAGCCTTTGCTGAAACCAAGCAAATAAGCTGGGGTGGAGAAATTGACATGGGAAGGCAGGAGCAGGCACAGCGAACCCTAGACAAACTGGGCGTGTAGACGTGTGAAACTGCCTTAAATTCCCTAAAGTGATAGGTCTTTGGAGGGCTGAAAATAAAAAAAGGCAGCATAGAATAAAAAATCGACTGGCCTTCTATATCTAAAAGCAGATATTTCAAACTAGTACCCCTTTTCATCCTACGCTCATGTAACTCACATGGCCCTATTAGTAGTTCTGAAGACATAACCTAGTTTGTTAGCCAGGGTCTAGGTGAGAACTAGCTGTTCCTCCAGCCCTGGCATTTGTCCCTCTGGAAAATGAGGGAAAACTGCACAAAACTATGTGAAAATCTCTTCTTAAATCCGAAGAGGGAATAATTTTCTCCTAGACATCCTAGTCATGGATACTCTCGCTCCCTGTGACTGTCTGATTAGGTAACCTGGGCATAAAATTCTGAAGTTTTTTTTTTTTCTCTCTCCTTCTCTCTCTCTCTCTCTCCCGCCCCAGCCCCTAACCCATTTTGCTTTTCTTCTCTTCCTTCTTTCTCAGAAGTAGAACAAATTCCTCATCTTGCCTCTTGAATCTCAATTTAGCATTTTTCTCACCTGAAGCATGACTTTGAGGTCTTATCCTCACTGCCAATTTATCAAAATATTTCTATCCAATAAAAATAAACCACTTCCTCAGAGGAATCTCATTCAATAAAAGTTTCTCTGACTCATTTTTTCTTTTTTTTTTTTGAGACCAGGTCTTTCTTTGTTGCCTAGGCTGGAGGGCAGTGGTGTAGTCTCAGCTCACTGCAACCTCCGCCTCCTGGGTTCAAGGGATTCTCCTGCCTCAGCCTCTGGAGGAGCTGGGATTAAGGCACACACCACCACATCTGGCTAATTTTTTGTACTTTTGTTTCGTTTTGTTTTGTTTTTAAACAGTGATGGAGTTTTGCTATGTTGGCCAGGCTGGTTGAACTCCTGGCCTCAAGTGATCTGCTTGCCTCGGCCTCCCAAAGTGCTGGGATTACAGGCCATTACATTTTTAATAGTGGTGTTATAAAACTTGCAAAATATAAAGTTAAAAAAAATGTTAAATGATCCTTTTAAAGACCAGTAGTCATGGTGCAATTTCCAGTATATAGCACTCTCAGGTGATTTCCTTGCCTGATCTTACTTACCTTTCTGGCACCCTATAAAATAAGTGTTATACTCCCTATTATTCAGATGAAGAAAATGAGTCACAAGGAAGTTAAACATGCATCTAAATCATGCATCTAAAAGCGGTGAAGCTGGGATTTGAACCCAGTAGTTGAGTTTTTGGTATGGCATAGACATACATCTATGGGGGGATGAAGGACATCACATTTTGATCCTCATATTGATGGAGAAGCAGGAGAGAGTATCAGATAAGTAAAACACATTTGGATATAGGTCCTCAGAAACTTTTTAAAATCAATTTATTAATTATTTTCTATTTGAGACACTGCTCTTGATTCAGGATGTGAGTTAATCCGGCACACAAAGTTCTCAACTTCAGGTTTGAGTTTTGTCTTTCAACCATTTCAGACCCCAAGGAGGAAGCTGAGTGGAGATGTGGGCTAGTGGTTACAGGTGGCTCCTATACACTGTACACTTTATCTCCCAGCTCCTAAGTGAGGGCTGGTCCTTCAGCCTTGGCCCTTAGAGCCAGGGCCCTATTCTTGCACACCCACTTCTATTTAGACATTCTGATTTCTTCTTGAACCCTCTGCCCGCTCCCTGTTATTTCTTCTAGCCCCTGTGACCACTACTGCCTGTAGAGAAGAATTCCACTCACTCACCCTTTCTGAATTGAGGTTGGTGGAAATGACCTTGGATATTGCATGTGTGGTACCTGCAAGACAATCAGAGCACATAAACCCCCAGTGGATCTTCTGTGGGTTCTTACACTCCAGGTCCTTTACTCTCTCTAGGACTGCGCTACTGAATGATTTCTCTTCATATCTTGGCTTCTGTGTGTGCCAAGCCCAGAAAGGTATACAGCCGTGGGGAAAGAGGGATAGAGACCATTTTTCTGCCATAAGCCATTGTTTTCATAGCTCTGTTCTGGACATCAACAATGAGCACATACTAATATCATAAGGTGTGATTTTTGGCAAGAGGGACAATAGTGACTATTGTTTGGAAGGGATCACATAATTTTTGTAATTTTTTACAAATAACACAGCCACACAATTATTATTCCTACCATGATACCACTTTTTACAAAATGCCTAAGGGCTTTCAAATCTATTATTTTCTTTACTCCTCACAACAACTTTAGGAATATAAGTTAGATATGATTATCTTTTATGAATCATAGATTTGCATATTTGCCTCATTACTATTTTACATTTTCTGGCCTGTGATTGATATATTCAAGGAGTCTATTTTACTGCATCTGGTTAGTTTTTCTAAACTGTTTTCCATGGACTAACCTCTATTTTGTTCCTTTTTATTTCTCATAGTGACAGGGTATAAAAATATTAAATAATAATTGCTACATTTCACATTTGTCTTGATACTGATTTCAAGGAGGTTGGTTCTAATCTTTCCCCATTTGTTCCTATTTTAAAATTTTATTTTCCTTTAGCATCTTTGAAAATGCTTGCATTTTTTTTCTTTCTTGATGACAGATTACTATACGTTAGAAAAATGTTGGAAAATATAAAAGAGCACAAAGAAGAAAATGAACATCATAGATAATATAAAAAACTTTACCCAAAAATAAACCTGTAAACTATTTTATGTATATTCCTTAGGGTACCATCAATTATTGAAATTCCTAACTGTTATGCATTTTTGTTTATAATTTTCCTGTATTTTAAGGGATACCATAGTAGAATCTACTTACATAAGTATGAATACATCTGATACATTCCTAGTAAAATCACACAATCAATTTTAAGGCTTTTGCTGAATAATATCAAAAGCCTATCCAGAAAGTTATTATTATTTTTTTAAAGACAGTGTCTCACTCTGTTGCCCAGGCTGGAGTGCAGCCCCACAATCTCTGCTCACTGCAACCTCCACCTCCCAGGTTCAAGCAATTTCCCTGCCTCGGCCTCCCAAGTGGCTGGGACTGCACGCACCTACCATCACACCTGGCTAATTTTTGTATTTTTAATAGACTCAGGGCTTCATCATGTTGGCCAGGCTGGTCTCGAACTCCTGACCTCAAGTGATCCACCTGCCTTGGCCTCACAAATTGCTGGGATTACAGGCTTGAGCCATCACACCCCGCCAGAAAGTTTTACCAATTTGTGCTTCCAGATACATTGCATGCGTATTTTACCATATCCTAAGTAGCCTTAAGTATAATCATTATCTCAGTCTTTGCCTACTTGATGAGTACCAATACTACTTTAGTATTGTTTTATTTTGTATTTTAATCTCTCATGAAGCTGAGTATTTTTGGATGTATGAATTGCCTTTTTACTTGCTTTGTCCATTTTTTCTATTGAGAAGCTAATTTTAAAAAGCGATCTTGAAAGAAATATTTTTATACTAAAGATATTAACCTCTTGTCTAATACCTATTTTAATTAGCTTGCTATTTGCTTTTTGAATGGTGTGTTAACAATTTTTTTCCATTTAGAAATGATGAATGGTTATTGAATTGTACCAAATGTCTTACTAGTATCTATTGATATGTTTTCTTATTTTTAAACCTAAAGTTGTGGGATATTGCAGCAATAACAATAAAACAACATGCCAGATGACTCTTGTATTCCATCAACTACTTTGATATGCTATAACTTTGTTTGTATTTAACAATCATTTGAAAATGACTGGAGAACAAACCATCTCAAGTTATTAAAGACACCAACTGGTTCCTGCCTCTGGATCACTTCTACAACTGAATAAGAGGCCCTGACTCCCCAGCTCCAAGCCTCTGGTGATTGCATTGCAACTGGACACCTGACCTGAGGGTTCCCTCAGTAGACTCGCCAATGGCCAAGCTGGCATGACAGTGAGAGGGAACCAGACGGGTTTCTCTCTTGAGGACTTGGGACATTGAGTCAGTCAGTGGTGGGCGCTGGAGCTGAGAGCCGAAGGCAGAGAGATGGGGCTGCAGGTGGGGCGGGCTGGTGCAAGATGAAGGAGCAGGTATGCAGGAAGCCCTCGGTTTCTGAGAGGTGGAAGATGCTCAGTGGGTTCCTGAGGGCTTGTGAGTTCCGCAAGTTTCCAGTGAGTTTCAGATGCACCCTTTGTCCTTGGATTTTGTGAGAGCCCCCAGGGTTCTTTCAATCACATATCTTCCTCTTGATTTCTCTTCCTTCTTTATTTAAAGTAGTTGGAGTAGGTTTCTGATTATGCAGCCAAAAAGCCTTCTTGGGATACTCACACACTTTCCTATCCACCCAACTGGGTAAAGTGTGTGTTATGTGCTACCAAATGGCAGGAGGTCACTGGCTTCCTGCTGAGAAACAAAAGAGCTGAACTCAGCATTGTATGATCCCAAAGCTTTTCCCTCAACCCTCTAGTTCTATGAGTCTTTGGAATTAATGGAGCTTTTTATTGGGACATTTTCTAAACCAAGCTTGACAGAACTCTAGAAGGACAAAGATTCAGCCAGAAGAAAATGTGTTATTGAAACAGACCCTTTAGGACAGGAAGAAATTTTCCATTTTGAAAAAGAATATTTTTCCTTCAAACCTGAAGGGGTATTTTGCTTTCCTGTCATTGAATTGAACGAGTACCTCTGCTTCCTAAATAGTGTCTGTTTGTGCTTCTCTTCACGTACCCAGACCAGGCGTCCGGCAGTGACTGGTAATCAAATCACCTCAAGGGACACTGAGCCATCTGCCCCTGATCTCACCCGGCAGAAGTGAGCTGTTGGAAAGGGTTCCATCTTTTCATCTTTAGCCAGCGAGGTCCAATTTTCTCAATGAAAGTATTGATTAAGTCTTTCAAAACAACCCCAGCTTCACTGACATCAAGGGGATAAATCGCAGCATCAAGAGAAAAGAAAATCACAGTGTAGATAAAGCTGTTTTCTTTGCACTTCGAAAGGCCACAGGGGAAGCATCACTTGAGCCCAGGAGTTCAAATCCAGCCTGAGCAAGATGGCGAGACCTTGTTTTATTATTATTATTTAATAATAATAATAATAATAATAATAAATAGCCTGGTGTGGTGGTGCACATCTGTAGTCCCAGCTACTCAGGAGGCTGAGGTGGGAGGATCGTTTGAGCCCAGGATTTGGAGGCTGCAGTGAGCTGCATCCTGCCACTGCACTCCAGCCTGGATGACAGAATGAGACCTGTCTCAAAAACAAAACAAAACAAAACAAAACAAAAAAAAACCTTTGTTTTACATACAAAACAAAACTCTGAAATGCATTTCTCAAATCACTAACAGAAAGATCAGCAAGATTACCAGCATTTTAGGATTAGGAAACTATAGTCTTAGAAGGTAATGAGGAGGCTCTGAGTGACAAACTATGGTCACCATGGAACCAGCCCCATGCTGGGGTGCTGTTTCCACTAAAGCTGTTCTCAGGTGTGAATGAGAACCCTAAAAAACTTTGGCAGATACACATTTTATATTTTTGTGTGTTTTGTTCATACTGTTGGTATAAAGATAATGACATTCTCTTCTTATGGCAATTATATTTGATCTATCTGTCTGTCTATCTATCTATCTAGATCTGTGTTTTAAAGAGACCAGGTCTTTCTTTCTGTTGCCTAGGCTGGAGTGCAGCATTTCAGTAATAGCTAACTTGCAGCCTTGAACTCCTGAGCTCAAGGGATCTTCCTGCTTCAGCCTTCCAAGTAAATAGGACTACAAGTGTGTGGCACCATACCTAGCTAATTAAAACAGTTTTCTATTTTTTGTAGAGAGGGGTCTCACTGTGTTGCTCAGGTTGGACTTGAACTCCTGGCCTCAAGCAATCCTCCCGCCTTAGCCATGGGGGTTACTTTCCCTGTGAGGGATATTCCAAGACCCTCAGTGGATACCTGAAACTGCAGATAGAACCCTATATATAATATGCTTCTCCCTATGTATACATACCTAAGATTAAATTTAATCTATAATTTAGGCACAGTCAAGAGATTAACAACAATAACTAATAATAAAATAACAACACACCAGCATCACTACCCTTACACCTTGGGGCCATTATTAAGTAAAATTAGGATGACCTGAACACAAGCCTCGAGCTGTGGAGAGTTGATCTGAAAACTGAGTAGACATCTAGGTGGCTAATGGATGGTAGTTGCATCTACACTGTGATGCACTGGATAAAGGGAGGATTCATCTCCCAGGTGGCATAGTGCAGGATGGCTTGAGATTTCATCTCACCACTCAGAACGGCATGCAATTTAAAACTTATAAATTTTTTATTTATGGATTTTTTATTTAATATTTTCAGACCTAAGTTGACTGCCAGTAACTGAAACTGAAGAAAGTTAAACCTCAGATAAGGGGAGACTAGTGTAGTCTATCAGGAAATAGCTCTGGAAGAAACTGGCAGTGGGGTGGGGAGGCAGGAGAGGGAAGAGAAGGCGAAGCCAGGGTGTGATATCAAGAGTCCCACAGAGTCTAACTCTTAACCCTGCAGGAAGATCACCCTGACTAGGGCAAGGGTTAAGAATAGATCCCAGGCTGGGTGTGGTGGCTCATGCCTATAATCTCAGCACTTTGGGAAATCAAGGCAGGTGGATGGCTTGAATCCAAGAGTTTGAGACCAGCCTGGGCAACAAAGTGAGACCCCCATCCACTCCCATCTCTACAAAAAATAAAAACAATTACCTGGGAGTGATGGCACTCACCTGTCATCCCAACTACTAGGAAGGCTGAAGCAGGAGGATCCCTTGAGCCTAGGAGTTTGTGCCATTGCCCTCCAGCTTGGATGACAGAGCAAGATCTTGTCTCAAAAAAAAAAAAAAAAATCGTAGGAGATAGCACTTCTGGCTCTAGGGCCAACAGATTTGGCAGCCTGAGAGCAGTTTTGTGATAAAAGAGCTGCAAATACTGGCTGGGGGATGACAGCAGATTGAGAGAGGGTGCTGTGGGCAAAAGAGATCTCACGTGCTGCGGGTGGAGCATAAACAGCAAGTCGCGGGAACAACTAAAGCTAACTTAGACAAAGGGGTATCTCAATTAAGACCGCATTTGGCTGCATGTAATAGAAATCTGACCCAGTGCCTAGCCAAAAGAATTTACGTTTCCAGTATACTAAGAAGTTCAGAGATCGGCAGCCCAGGATTCATATAACAGCTTCCCCACGTTATCTGAAAATAACACGCCAGCTCCACTTGGCTTGTTGCTGCATGATTGCGAGATGGCTCTACTGCCTCCAGCCTCGCATCTGCACTCCTGGCAGGAAGAAGAAGAGGAACAGAACGGAAAAGGCTGTATGTCTATTAGGAAAGCAAATATTTTCCAGAAATCTCTAGCAGCAGACTTCTGGTTTCTTTCCCATTGGCCATAACCGAATCATATAATTACCTTTAGATAGAAGCAATTCTGGGAAGGTGGCACATGGCTCCACTGAAAAGAATAACTTTTTTTCTTTGCTTTTTTATTTTTTTTAGTGAAGATGAGAGAATGGGCAATGACTGGGCATACAGTGGTGCCTACCCAATAGGGGACTTTTTTTTTAGTAAAACTATAATAGTAGGCCTTAGGAGTTTCCTAAGACAAGATTTAAGTATAGACAGCTTGGATATCTGAGGGATGGTGCCAGAACTGGCCAATGAGAAATTAAGGTAGGGCTGGTTTATGGGCAGTGATCTGTACGGTTGCACAGGGCCCGGCGTGTGGAAAGCCCCTGTGTTTGGTTTCATGCTATGCTGTCACTGAGCATTCAGATTCTGTCTTGGGACTTGTATTATTAAGTCTGATGGGACAATGGAGCATGCACGTGAGCAGAGAAGATATGTGACGTGTCAGCACACACCCTTGTTGATTCAAGCTTTGTTGTAGAGCGTGCAATGAGCAACATGCATGCCAAGCAGTTAGCTCAGCTGCACAGGCCAGGATATAGGTCCTGGGCCCAGACTGGTGGTGGTGATGATGGTGATGACAGCAGCCATAGCCCTGGAGACCCGAGAAGCTCCCCATGAAGGCAGTGCTAGGGTTTGTGTTGAGAGGTCACTTTGCTGGTCTATCCTGGGAGATTCCTGCAGCATCTCGGCAAATCATAACTTCTTGACTAGAAACTGCTGGCTGTCGGGCAGTCAAACTTTGTCAGTAAATTATTACAAAAATAAACATGTTCACATAGATACTACAATAAAACCTGTCGGGGAGTTACTAAGATTCTTCAGAATTTAGAATCCCTGGTTTTGGAAACTACCACAACATTGCAAAACAAATTTTCACAAGCTTAGAAACAGAAATAAAATTTAAAGACAATCTCATCTCATTTGATTAAAAAAACGTAATGTTTTCATATAAACTAATGGATGAATCAATTATTGATGAAGAAGACATTTAAAGTTTAATTTTCTCTTATCATTAAAGATACAGTGATAGACTGCATAAACAGGTGTTTGCATTTTAAACAAATCATAAAGCCAGTTTCTTGTAAAACCTCCACAAGTTACAGAAAATGTAAGAGGACATAAAATGCTATTGTACAAATTTGCATTTAAAATAAAATTCAGACTTACATGAAACTTGTTTGTATGAAGAGTTAAGACTTTTTAGAAAAATTATTCCATAAGAATTGTCAGCTCTCGATGTATGAATATGTATAATTTATCAGAAATTTATCCCAATATCATCACAGCCTATTAAATACTCCTAACAGCTTCAGTAACATCAGCAGAAAGATCCTCCTTAAAATTAAAATGACCAAATTTATTTGCAATCTTGCATATTCCAAGAGCAGCTCATGTGGCTTTCAATTATATCAATTAAAAATAAAGTTGCCAAAAGTATAATTTTTGGTGACTAGTAAACAAATTTGCAGAAGTGAGCCAGAAAAATCTCATGATCCATCAAGACATGACACTAATAAAGCACCGACGGCCCTCTGTGTCCTTGGGCTCTGCATCCACAGATTCAACCAACCAAGGATGGAAAGTATTCAGAAAAGAAAAAACAGTAAAAAATAACAATACCACAATAAAAAATGTAAAAACTGCGTAAAAAACAATAAAAGATAATGTCACAATAAAAAATAAAAAAACACATAAAAAACCAATAAAAATAACAAAAACACAATAACAAATAATACACATTAAAAATACAATATGAAAACGATTTACATAGCATTTACATTGTATTAGGTATTATAAGTAATCTAGAGAGTATTTAAAGTATACGGGAGGACATATGTAGGTTGTATGCAAGTACTATGCCTTTTTATATAAGAGACTTATACGTCTGAGAATTTTAGTATCCAAGGGGGTTCCTGGAACTGATTCCCCTTGGATACCAAGGGATGACTGTATTGGTAGTGGTGGTAGCAGTAGTATTTTTACAAAAATGAGAGAAGAAACTCATAGAAGAGAAATAATAAATACATTATTTATTATATTATATAAGATTAGGACACCCAAAATATTTTCTTCGGTTTGTAATTCTACGTTGTTACCTATGTATCACTGTTACCCTTTGTTATGGACTGAACTGTGGTCACCCAAGAGTCATATGTTGGATCCCTAATCCCCAATGTGACTGTATTTGAAAATAGAGCCTTTAAGGAGGTCATTAAGGTTAAATGAGGCCTTAAAGGTGGACCCTGATTCAATAGCACTGGTGTCCTAATAATAGTAAGAGACCCAGAGAGGGTGCTCATTCAGCAAGCACCAGGAAAGACCATGCGAAGATGCAGTGAGAAGGTGGTTGTCTGCAAGCCAGGAAGAGAGCCCTCAGCAGAAACCAACTATCCAGGCCCCTTCCTCTTGAACTTCGAGCCTCTAGAACTGTGAGAAAATCAATATCTGTTGTTTAAGCCACCATCTGTGGTATTTTATGACAATGCAAGCTAACTAATATGTATATCCCTATTACATTTTATAAATAAAAAAATTTTTTTAATGAAAACATCTCTATATTTTAGTACCTTTAATGACACGTATCCAGGCCCACATTTGCTGGGGCTCAGGTGGAAGGCAGTTTCAGAGGAGATGGCATGGACTGGGCTTGTATTTGCAACGGAGACGCTTACGCTTTGATAGAGGATTGCCTGGCTTGGATGTTCCACCTCCTCTTACAAGATGTCCAGCAGCTTCACTCCGAGAAATAAATACAAACAATCACAGCTTAAAAAGCGGAAACCAACGCTCTGTCCTCAGAAGTATCTCAGGGCTGTCTTGCTCAGTTTTCCCTTGGCAAAGAACTCATTAAGAACAGGACTGGGGGAGATTTTCAACAGCATAATGCAAGTGACCATAGGTTTTTGTTAAGGGTTCTCTAAACTCATTTTAGCATGGATTTTTGACATCCTGTCTCAATTAATGTTAAACATGCTTCAGAAAAGTTAAACAGCAACACTTTGGGAGGATGAGGTGGGCAGATCACCTAAGGTCAAGAGTTTGAGACCAGCCTGGCCAACATGGTGAAACCCGGTGTCTCCTAAAAATGCGAAAGAATTAGCACCAGGTGTGGTGGCATGCACCTGTAATCCCAGCTACTACAGAGGCTGAGGCACAAGAATCGCTTGAACCTGGGAGGCGGAGGTTGGAGGGAGCTGAGATCTCACTACTGCACTCCAACGAGATTCTGTCTCAATTAAAAAAAAAAGTTAAGCAGCAAAGATATAAATAAAAATAGAAATATTCATATTTTCTACCAAGACAAATTTTAAAAACACACTTTTGGTAAGAAATCATATTTATTATTAAAAAGTAATGGAAGCAAGACGCTTGCTGTACATTTTCAGAAGCAAATTTGAAAGATTACTGTTGAAATAAAAGTAGAAATTAAAATCATTGACTACTAAAATATTTTATATAGTAACACCTTAGTTACTAGAAGCCAGACTTAAGGGCAACTTCTGCAATCTGGAATACAGTAATGGAACTAAGTTCCCAAAGGCACTGAAACAGTTTTCACAAAATCAGTTCACTGAAGCTCATTTGTTTTAGTTGCAGAAGAGGGACTCAGTCAGAGCCTAGGCACCCTTACTATTCACTGTCTAAACAACTTTGATTATCCAGTTTACCACCCACAGCAGATTAAAACCAAATTACTAGCATAGCAGATGCTGCTAAAATATAGAGTGATTATTAACATCAGGGAGGAAACCGAAAAGGAGGAACTGTAGAACCAGTTTGGAGATATTCAATGAATACGTATGTCCATGTACCTTTCTTACATACATTTAATTAGCGTAGGCTGAATGCCAGCTATTAGCCTATGGCTGTGCTAGATGCACAGGATACAGAGATTAAGGACTCAGTGTCTGCCCTCAAGTGCTTCTAATCTAGCAGAGAGGCTGACAAATAAAAAGGCAATTACAATATAGTGTGGAGAATGATTAAGTACCCGATTTGGCTTAAATCAGAATATAAGCTAAAATGCATTTCAAGTATTTCAGGTAAGACATCTGAAACCCCAAACTAAGACCAAGGTAGTGGGGATGCAGAAATGTGTACTACTTGAAAGACGAAGGAGGTAGAATTTGCACTGCCAGATGACGGATTGAGATGAAGCGTGAAGAAGGAAGAGTCCAGGATGCCACTGAGATTTCTGGCTCTTGCGAAGAGAGAGTTAGAGGCTCCAGTCTCTCCAAAGGGCATCACCTCATTACAGCTGACATTTTAAATGAAGACTTGGGGATCACTGACAAAAGGTCAGAGAAGTACGAAATTTGCTTAGTAGTGACTTTCTCTGCTGGTGAAGAAAACACCTCGTCTTAAATGACTAATATACGGAGGCGGTTTTGTAAGTTCCTTGAGGGCAGGGCACCCAGCATTTGTCCTTACGCCCCCAGTGCCCCAGTACAGTAGATGCTTAATAGCAATGTCTTTACTGGACTTACAGAAACCGATTTAGATCATCTTGACCTTTTCTAGTCATCTCCCTTAAGGGTGTAAGATAAAACTGAGGGAGTTTATAGATGCCTTTGGTCCTTGAGCAGATGATGGTTGGCTCTAGACATATTTCTCTTTCAAAAAGAATTTTTCTGAAGAGAATTGAAAAGTTCACGTTGTTGTCTTATTGAATCAGATCTTCAGAGCCTGCCAAGCAGCCTTTCCGTCTCTTCAGGGTTTCAGTTGCTTTAAGAGTAGCAGACACCCATTAGCTTCCTGACTGGCTCTGGGGTGTGGAGAGAGACTAGCGGTGGCACCTCAGGGCACCAGAGCAGCCCTCTGTCCCCACAGGCACTCTGCATGCGGACAGCTCCGGAAAAGGGCTGCCATACCCTAAAGGAAAGGAGGCTTCTTTCGGCTGACCTCAGGGAGTAAAATGTCCCGTGAAACCTTCTAGACCCCTAGAAGGTTCCTCCGAGGCTTCTGCTGGAAAAAAAGCTTGAGAGGCAATTTGTAACCAGTTAAGTCATGACACACTTAAAAAGAAAAGCTCAGAATTAGGTCACCATTGGACAGAGGGAAAGAACAGTCTAGATGTGTTGTGACGTTTCTCAGAAACTGTTTTCATCATTTTTATCACCAACATCTATTGGAGTAATTTTTTTAAATTTGAATATTTGATTTTCAAAGCTAAAGCCTGAGAAATTTTATCTTTTATCAAATAGCTGTGAGTCACGGTTTATAAAGCTTGGGTTTTTCTCAGCTTTAAAATATTAGTTGGCTGTGAAGTAGGGAAAAAAACCAAAATAAATTGCACAAGGAAAACCAACTTCCAAAAACACTCTCAAGAAAGTTCCTTCTTGCGTATGAAAGATACATTATTATATCAGATTGCCAAATATGTGAGCTTGAATAGCAGATGTTCTCATTACAAAATCTCTAATTAAGATGAACACGGTGGTGCAGGGGGTGGGTGCTAGAACTAAAACTAAACCGGGCAGGGGGCCTTCTGGGTGGAGGTTTATGTCCTTCGCTGGAGGAGGCATGGTCGTGTACCTGAAAATTCTTTTGAATTTTCCTGCAGCAGCTGTGGTTTTCTGCAAACTTGAACCTGAGGTGAGCTACTTCCACTTCAGCCACCTCTTCATGGGGTGATCACTCGAAGCATTTATCTGGTATGGGGGCCAAGACTCCCTGTAAGGGGGAGGCAGATGCTGGAGGAGCCTGTCTGGAGGGATGGGATTCTCATTGTTATATGTGAAATTTTCAGTGCCACAACAGTAGCAGCACTGGGATATAAATTTCCTTAGCAAGGCAATTTAGTTCTACAGAAGGGTGCGGCTCACAGATGGAACAATGGCGAGGGCACACCTGGGCAAGGGAGAGGAAGGGATGCTTACTCTTGACAGAGGTCACCCCTACTGCTGTGTCATTCCCCTGTTGGCTAGGGTTACAGGCACGGTCTACTCTGATTCCCATTGGCTACTTTAAAGTGAGGGAGCGGTACAAGCCGGGGTGGTGGAGTGGGTAGTTTGGCCAGAAGGACGGTTTCGGGCACGTCAGAGCAGGTAACCAGGGGTCAAAGCAGGTGACTGGAGCAGGTGACTGGAATGAGTCAAGACAGGGATGGGGGCGGGGAGTGACAGATGTGAACTACTGATTAGAACTGGTGGAAAAGGTTGTTTACTGAAACTACAAGGAAGTTAAACTTTAAAATGGAGAATTAAAGAATAAGAGAGCTGGACATACTGACATACTGATCCTTTGAAGAGAAACTTGGAGTTCTCTACATCTGACATGAGCACCTCTCCCTGGCCTTGCTGCCTCCAACCAGGGGCCACGGTGACTATGCAGGGACGCAGTCAGCCCAAAGCCGCCCTGGGCAGGGGTGGCCTGCAGCCTGGCAGGACGTGTAGAAGGCTGCACCAGGCGCAAGGAGCAACCCTACTGCGTTTCGGAACGCAAGCGGGGAGGGGGGCTGCTAATGCAAAGCTCTCAGGTGAGAACGGGTCCTGGCCCTCCGCGGAGGGGCATGAAGAAATTGGGCGGACTTTCCTGGCAAGACTGTGGGATCAGACTGAGCCATTTTTAGATGTAAATGTCTGGCATTGCCTGCAGCATTTCAAGGAAGGCGTGACTGCTGAGCGCTGCCGCCCTCCACTCGGCCCCCTGCACTTTCCCACCCACCTCGGCCGCGCTCATCTGCAGACGCGCGCGGGGAAGGCATGCGGGGTTTTCCCACTCGCTCCGAGGGCGCCGCTCCCCGGGAACTCGCTCGGGGCTCCGAACCCGAGAGCAGAGCAGAGGGAAGCGCATTTGCTGTGGATGTAAAGACGGCCTGAGCGGCTCCGTAGTGGAGGGCAATGAACGCACTGAAACTCCCGAGCCTTCTCTGCCAAACGCATGCCGAGTGTGTGCCTTCTGAGATCAGTTCTGGGCTTTTCTGAAATTTTACTGGGGTTCCCAAAATTTAATTCTGAGGCGTTGCCTTCCGTACTTTCCCTGAAAATACAGATATGACACAGAAATATTTGTTTACTAACTCCCTCTCCCATGAGATATGTAGGGTCTTTATAAAATCCTGGTAAACTTTGAAACTTTAATGATTTTTCTTCTGCATATCATGGGCCTCAAATAGTACTTAAAAGGCAAGCTTGAAGGTTGAGACATTTGCTTATATAATTGCACATTTCTATTTCGGATTCTATACAAACAAAAACGGCTTCCATAAATGAGCATCTGTTTTCTTATCTAACGGTATTAAAATATTTTAAAAATTCACACACCACTTGCAGCTACCGCATTTCCTTTGGTTCTTTTAAACAATTAAAATTAAAGTGTAATGGTTCACAGGTTGTATGAGCTTCCTTTTCTGTGACTGGGTTGAAGAGCTTTTATCCTTACCGACACTAGTTTTACTGTTCCTTAATTTCAGCTAGATAGACATCTCATGGAATTATTCATCTTCGGCCGTATACATTGAGTTTTACTTTCTCGTTTCAAATGCATTTTGAATGTTCCCATCTGAGTTTATATGCTGTGCCTGTTCTTAATAACACTGTTGGAAAGATACTGTTCATTGAATTCTCACCATTCCATACTAATTACTTTTTCTTTGAGACTTTGGTCTTTAAGATACAATAGCCTAGAGGCCTCTCTGATCCTGAGGGTGGTTCCAGTAACAGAGTAAATGTGCTCATAATAGAATTTCCACATTTTTCTTTAAAAAATACTTTTAAAATGTCACAAGTAATATATATCCATGATGAAAACTGAAAACAGGTAAGCAGAAATAAAAACGATGCACTTATATGTACATATTTATAAATATGAATTTATAAAAATGTATGTATATTTATAAAAATATGATACATTCCATTTTAAAAACATTTTTCTGCTTAATAGAGCATGAACGTTTTTCTTTATTCTAATGGCTACTTAATTTTGCCCATACAGATGTAATAAAATTAATTCAATTAATTCTTTATTGTTGGAGATACAAATCACTGAAAAATATTTGCTATTGGAAATACAGTGATGAACATACTATATTCTTGTGCATATGCCCAATTATTTTTATAAAATAAATTTTCTGGGATTCAATTTCATTTTGACCAGAGCTTTTACATGGCTTCAACCCGCCCCCTTCAATGGGAACTGATTTTGCTGATACAGAAGACAATATTGCCTTTACTGGGTTCTTCATATTAGTTCCTCTGACTTGAGTCTTCTTACAGTCTCTCTGAAAATGTCTCACTTTGGATTTTCTGTTCCTTTACTAGAGACTGTATGAACTTGGCCGAAGTTGCCGTTATAATTTCCCCATTTCCTCCTGTCTTTCAACATCCTTCCTCTGCCTTCTCTTTAAATGCCTACAAATCTAGGCATGGTTCTGTTCTTGACTTCCCTTCTTTGTAGTCTATGCTTTCCCTTAGCTAGTTTGTCCTCTGATTCTATTTATGAGAATGAGTCATTCTTAAGCTTTATCCTTTTCCCCAGTTTTTTTGATTTGTATTCCCATATATTCCTTGGCATCTTCCCATGACAATAGTGCAAGTATCTTAAAGTTAGTATTCCCCAGACTCAATGCTCTATTCCAACCTCCCAGCAAAACAAAAACAAATAAAGATAAAAAACAAAACCAACTCCACCTCCCAAACAAAAGAACTCATTTTCTTCTTCTATATTCTCTCTTTTAAAGTTGAAGGTGCCCACTGATCCACCATCAAAGAGTCATTCAGATTCAGGTTGAATAGACATTTATTGACTATATCAAGTTATATCAGTCTCCTGCTTAAAATTCTCTAGTGGCTCCCCATGGCCATTAAAGTGTGACTCAAACTCCTTACATCAGGCTTCTGTGATCTGGCCTCTGTGCCTCCTGCCCGATCTTCTCCCGGGCTCTTCCTGCCTCTCTATGACCAGCTACCTGCTCTCTGACCTTCTCTTCAAAGCAGAAGTGCATGTGCCTCTCGGAGACTGAGCATTGCTCTTCCTTTGGCCAGAACCCCTTTATGAATTACGTATTTGGTGTTGTAACTAACAACTCATTGCCAACCCAAGATCACTTAGGTTTTCTGCTATATGTTTTTCTTTTGGAAGTTTTATAGTTTTACATTTCACGTTTAGTCTATGATCCATTTTGAGTTAATTTTTTGTGAAAGGTAGGTCTTTGACGAGATTTTTTTTTTTTTTTGGCATTATCTAATTGTTCCAGCACCATTTGTTGAATGTTCAACCCTTTCTCCATTGAATTACCTTTGGGCCTTTGTCAAAGATAACTATTGTGTGGATCTATTTTTGAGGACTAATTAATGTGATTTTAAAGATTCCTTTATTCAAATGTTCTATCAGCAAATATTTCATTGAGCAACTACTATACAATCAGTACTGTTTTAGGTAATGAGAACATATCAGTGAAAAACAAAACAAAATCTCTGTCTTCATGGAGTTTACATTCTAGAAGTCAGGTGATGTGTTACTAGGTGACTATGTTTAGAGTTATTCGCATTTCTTTCCCAGCTAAGGACAGCATGCACGTCTCTGCCTCAGTGACTTTGCTCATGCTTTCCATGCACTTGTTTGCTCATCACAGTTTTGAGCTGGGTGCGATGGGGATATGAAGACATTTCCTTTCCCTCCTACCTCTTTTGACTTTACTTTCACTTTTTCTATTTAACAAAAAAGCAAAATAATATAATTTTTAGATTTAGGCACACCTGAGAAATTAAGTGTGGTAAGAAATGAGACATTGGCTAAGTTATATTTAAGAACATACTTTGATACATCCAGCAAAGAAACCTCCATTCTAATGATAATGGCCTTGGGGGTTTTCTGAGCAACTGGGATATGACTAGATAACATTTATTTGGATTGAAAGGTGATAATAGGCTATGTTTTAAAAGTGTAAACCTAACGTTTATTTACACCTCTCTGATACATAGCTGTTCTAATAATGTCTAGTCCTGGTCTAGGAGTCAGAAAGAGATTCATGGAAACAAGTTAGCTTCTGAGCCTTATTTATACAGTATTTCCTTGTCTGGCAACCCAAAAACTTCACTAAGGAAAAAAAAGGAAGTGAAAGGGGCTTGCTTAAGCATTATGGCCATGAAAAAGGGAGAGGAGAAGATGACATTTCTAGACTCGAACTCATTTTTTCTAAGGATGAGAGCTCAGACTTGTCAGTCTGGTGCTGAGTCCTCAGGTGGGAACTTCTGGGCTCCTGTGTGTCCCATTCACGGATGGTATATTTGTCTGTTTTAACACTGCTGGTAAAGACATATCCGAAACTGGGAACAAAAAGAGGTTTAATTGGACTTACAGTTCCACATGGCTGGGAAGGCCTCAGAATCATGGCAGGAGGTGAAAGACACTTCTTACATGGTGGCGGCAAGAGAAAAATGGAATCAAAAGCGGAAACCCCTGTAAACCCATCAGATCTCATGAGACTTATTCACTATCACAAGAATAGCACAAAAAAGACCAGGCCCCATAATTCAATTACCTCCGCCTGGGTCCCTCCCACAACACATGAGAATTCTGGAAGATAAAATTGAAGTTGATATTTGAATGGGAACAGGGAACACAGCCCAACCATGTCAGATGAGTATTACTTGGCTCCTCTTTGATGTACACAAAGGGCAAGTCTATGGCAGTATATGAAAAAAAGAGAATGAGTTTGCAAGCTAGTCAATTGCATGGAAGAAAAAGGAGGAAAGGAATATGTTTTCAAATATCGTTTTCTCATACTTCATATTAGGCATTTAGAAGTGAAAGGGACTTTAGAGATCATCTAACCCAACTCCCAAACCTGTGGAGGAATCTGTCTACAAAAGCTGTAGCAGAAACCAGCCTTTCCAGTGACTGGAAACTCAGTACCGCAGAACTGCCACTTAATTATCGAACTGAACTCTGCCTTCCAGGGACTTCCAAATACGTGTCCTAATTCATTCTCCGAAGCAACAGACATATATATGCATTGTCCCCATTTGCAAGAAAGTCTTTTGCATATGGTTATCGGGGGTTCACTAAGTCCCGGATTCTTTCTCTCCGGACTTCCCCTTAAGTCTTGGCTTCTAGACTTTTTAAAGTTGTTTTCTGGTTGGCTAAAGTGCTTGTTAAATGTGCTGCTCAAAATGAACACAACACGACTGGTATTTGAGCTAAGGGTTTAGTTGATGTGGGTTGCTAACAAGAAACTTTTTTTTTTTTCTGAGACAGGATCCTGCTCTGCTGCCCGGGTTGGAATGCAATGGCATGATCATGGCTCACTGCAGCCTTGCCCCTGGGCTCAAGCCATCCTGCTGCCTCAGCCTCTTGAGTAGTTGGGATCACAGATACTCACCACCATACCCAGTTAATGTTTTTGAATTTTAAGTGGAGACAGGGTCTTGTTAGTTGCCCAGGCTGGTCTCCAACTCCGGGGCTCAAGTGATCTTCCCACCTTGGACCTCCCAAAGTGCTAGGATTACAGGCATGAGCCCCTGTGCCCAGCCAAGAAGCACCTTAATTATACTTAATTATAATTCTGTTTGTATGAATATCTTACCTAAGATTCTGTTTATGCCCTTTTTTCTCCCAGAGGTGAAATGTTTAAAGTTCCTCTTTATGCCTGGATTAAAGATGTTTCTATGTGAAGGTGTTCTTTAAATTTGTAATTTCACAATATTTCATTTTGGAAGCTGGTGGCAACAAACTGGCAGGAAACGTGGGCTTTAGGGAAAGCAAACACACTCTATTTGCTAATGGTCACTAAGCAGTCGTAACCAAGGTAAGGTTATTGCAGAAAGGAACAGTCAGCTGAAGTGTAAAGGCAGAGCATTTGAAAATCCTAACTCTTTGTCCCTGCATGCTAAAATCAGCTAACAGAGGTAAACTATTAGCTGCTTCTTAAAAAATGGATTTGTTTACATTATGTAATTTTTATCAGTGGGACAGCCTGTTTGCCTGCCTGAGATCTTACTACTTATTAATGCATTATTTCCTGTGAGTAAGGAAAAGGTGCTTGCACTTCAGAAGTTTGTGGGAATCACTTGTCCTTCACATTTCCTATCAGGGTTCAGGTATTTGTTTCTTTTGAATAATGACAGTTCTCTGTAAAACTAAGAATTTTTTTTTTTTTTTTTTGAGATGGAATTTTGCTCCTGTTGTCCGGGCTGGAGTGCAATGGCGCGATCTCAGCTCACCACGACCTCCACCTCCTGGGTTCAAGAGATTCTCCTGCGTCAGCCTCCCGAGTAGCTGGAATTACAGGCATGTGCTACCACGCCCAGCTAATTTTGTATTTTTAGCAGAGATGAGGTTTCTTCATGTTGGTCAGGCTGGTCTCAAAATCCAGACCTCAGGTGATTGGCCTGCCTTGGCCTCCCAAAGTGCTGGGATTACAGGCCTGAGCCACCATGCCAGGCCTACAGCTAAGGTTTTAAGCTCATGCCCTTCTACATAGAATCTAGAATAATCTGTCAACAGCTCTTTCCTGTTTAGAATTTTAGACTTAGTAAAATGTTTGCAAACTAAGAAGTTTTAGAAACAGAATATGACCATTAATATACTTGTTTCTGAATTCCAAGGGAAAATGTATGACAGCTCTCATAATTTCAAGTGCCTTGACCAGTGTCACAAAGCTAATACTGATTATGGAACCCATGAGTATGACACTAAAATTCAGGGGCTTGGGGATTCCATTTTTTTTTTTTTGCCTAATTAAATATACATACATCAGGGCACGTATACTATACATGCTAAGTCTAAAGAAGAATAACCAAAGGAAAACTCTTGTTTTCACCACCGTTTAAGGAGATCATTACCAATTTCAATGTGAGCTCCGTCTTTGGTTCCCAAGGGAGAACCACAGTCTCAAACTTCTAGTCATTTCCTTGTCTTACTACATGTATATGTATCCCTAAACAATATAGTGTTTAGTTTTCTATGTTTGGGAATTTTAAACAAGTGGAATTATCCTCTCTGTGTTCTTTTAGCAATCACTCTTTTTGCTCAATATTATGTTTGTGAGATTCATTCATGCTGTTCTGTGAAGTTGTAGTTCATTTTTGAAGCTTTCTCCTGCTGATAAGCCTTTGTGTTCTTTGCAGGTTTTTTAAAAAAATGAACAATGCTTCTAGGAACGTCCTTATTTGTGCTTCTGGTGATGTTTTTATTGCTGACATTTATTGAACACTTATTTTGGGTCAGGCACTGTTTTAAGCGCCTCAAACATATTGATTTATTTAAATCTCCTGCAGCCCTCTGAGGCATGAAAAATTCTCATTCTCATTTCACTGATGAGGGAATTTACTCCAAAGAGGTTAAGTAAGTTGCCTGAGGTGACAAACCTAGGAAGCTACAGAGACCAAGCATCTCAGCTTCAAGAGTCTATCTTTGCAATCAATACCCCATACTGATTCCTCTTAGGCCAATCAATCCTTCCATCAGTCAATTTGAAAAGTTCTAAGGTGTGTTTCCATTTGTCCATCTATCCTTTTGTTAATCAAATGCTGGCAAATTCTTTTTAAAGCAAAAAGTCAACAAATTTAATAGAGATCCAATACATCACACCTCCTTTTTGGGGGCTTGGAGTTAAAATCTCTATTATTTTTTCCCTCTCATATCAAATAGCCTAATGTTTTTGCTTTTCAAACCAATTTCAGAATGGGAAAGAATGGGCTGGCCTGAGTAGAAAGAATAATATGTAAGTAATTTTAACTGTACGAGAACTTTAAGAGCAGAATCTAATTCATATGCCCCTCAAAAGTGAGTTCGAGGAACAGGTAAATAACCAATGGTATTTATCCCGATTAGTGTTCATCTGTCTCAGTGGCTGTGCATAAAACATAAACATGAGCCATATGTCTATCTTCTGAGTTGGTGGAAAGCCTCCTAGTACCATCTTATCCAGAAAATAACAGATTGAGAAATCTAAGGAGATCTCTTGAGGAGAGTAAGGAAGAAAATGCCTCATCTGCTTTCAGTTGTAGCAAGGAGCCAGAGCTTCAGTTCCTTGGGACACAAGGAGCCTCCAACCATCAGCACAAGCACAACAAAAAGCACCACCAAACAACCTAACACACCAGCCCTCACCCCCTCCCTCAAGGGAGCCTTGCATGTAGCTATGATGAAAGAATCTTAACTCACCAGCATGAAAACTGGAAGTGAAAACTAACTGGAAAATCTGTTAAAGATTAAAACTAGTAAGACTGAAGTTTTGCAGCCACCAAACAGGACAAGGAGGCTGGAGGAACATCAGCCCTGCTGAAATGGTCACAGGAATGGCCTGCATGACCAAGGCTGCCTTCAAGCACATGTCACTGAGGACCGAGGGCTGGGGAGAAGTGGTAGTGGGAACTAAGCACTCCAATAAGGGATGATACATGACCATCATAGTCATCCAGCCACTTTGGAGAGGTAGTAGTTTTCAGGAAATAGTGTTTTTGAGAGGGTCAGTTATCTTTAAAGGACTCACAGTATTTTTGGTTGCTGCTTGGCTAACTCTGTTTATTTTTGAGATGGAGTCCCACTCTGTCGCCCTAGCTGGAGAGCAGTGGTACCATCTTGGCTCACTGAAACCTCCACCTCCTGGGTTTAAGTGGTTCTCCTGCCTCAGCCTCCTGAGTAGCTGGGATTACAGGCATGCACCACCACGCCTGGCTAATTTTTGTATTTTTAGTAGAGACAGGGTTTCACCATGTTGGCCAGGTTGATCTCAAACTCCTGAGCTCAAGTGATCTGCCCACCTTGGCCTCCCAAAGTGCTGGGATCACAGGCGTGAGCCACCATGCTCAGCCTAAAACTATTTTAAAACATTATGTTTGAAAAAATAATTCCCAATCTGCTGTTTCAAATGTTCTAGCTTGAATAAGATTGGTGCATCATAAACTTAATCTGTAGTTAAAATCAGATAGCTACATATTTTTGAGTGAAAGGAGCAAGTTATAAAATAATCCAATATAATCCCCACTTTTGGCAAAAACGTTTGCATACATGCAATGAAAGTATCCAGGAAGTCCTATACCATGGTTTATTAACTGAGGCACTATTGGCATTTTGGGCTGGATAACTCTTTGTTATGGTAGGACATTTAGCAGTATTTATTCCTGGCTTTGCCCCACTACATGCCAGCAGCAGCCTCCTCCTGAGTGGTGACAATCAAAAACATCTCTAGACATTGCCACATATCACCTGGGGAACCAAACTTCCTCCAGTTGAAAATCCTTTCTCTATTCAAATATGTGGTTAAATCTGGGTGAGAGAATTATGGGTAATTTTCCTTTCTCTCCCCATTTATTTCTAGGTACTCTACAATGGACATGTATACATATATCTCAATATATGCCTTCTACAATAAAAATAAGAGCTATTATTAAATTACCCATAACCATAGGACTATTTATTTTAAAAATTAGAGGTACATGCTTTTGAGCAAAATCTTTGAAAAAAAATGTGTAGATAGATGGTTTATGGAGGATGTCATATGGGGAATTAAAAAAGAAATAAAGTTCTTCTAAGATAATTTAGCAAAAATTAATCTGCAAGATGTGGGGATGGTAATGTGTGGGCTGGAAATAACTTGATTAATCACCCAACAGTACCCATCCATGACAACCAGTCCTCTGTTTAATGTTCTCATTAGATTTACCATGCTGGCGGTCTTGTGCTCTGTCTGGGCTGTACAAATAGTTTATCTCTGCACTGATTTCCTTCCAGTTGGACTCAGCATGAAGGGCACTAGATCTTTTTCATGTTATGGGCTCTAGTGACAAGTTCACTTTGCTCACTTCCTTCTTGAGAGCAAGACGTGGCACTATGTTTCACTCACTTTGTAGCGGTGGTATTTTCCTTCACCAGATGTTTAGGATTTACGGGGTGTACCAATGGAGCTGCTAATAGATGTTTTTTTATTTCTATTAGATAAGGAAAACTTAACTAATGTGCAAGTGGTATATAAAATCCTGGGAATAACTGGGGATAGGATGAATAGTATAGTTATTCCTTGGTATTCATTGGGGATTGGTTCCTTGGTATTCATTGGGGATCTGCTATCTGAGGATACCAAAATCCATGGATACTCAAGTCCATGATATAAAATGGTGTAGGTAAACTACACACATTCTCCCATATACTTTACATCATCTCTAGATTGCTTGTAATGCCCAGTAGGCCTGGACATCACTTCATTTAAGTGCATTCAATGTAGTACTTGGTGTGATGCAAATTCAAGGTTCACTTTTTGGAACTTTGTGGACTTTTTTTTTTTTTTTTTTTTTTTTTT
>PVKP010033283.1:0-25165 GCA_004027715.1 Plecturocebus donacophilus | reverse complement strand
CCGAGAACTTTCTGTTCCCTTTCATGTATAAGACAATGGTATTTGCTTCTGTAATTACCATGGTATTTGTTTCTGTAATTACTATAGGCAAAAAATATATATACTAACCATGTGCAAAATAAAGTTGCTGTTTAAGCATTGCTGTTCAAGTATTGCTTATTCAGCCCTCCAGACCCCGCTTTCTGTCTACCTTTTCTTCAGCGCACTCCCCTATTCAGGTTAGGACCCTCTTGCTGGCCAAGAGTCCCCGGCAGACGTGCCGGCCTCTCGGGAACCCAGAACTAGGGACTCTGCCCTTTCTGCCTAGTATTTCCCTGCCTCTTGTCTGTTTCAACAGAATGTTGAAATGGCCTCTTAACAATAAGGCTTGTGAATGGCACTGTGGCTTTTGCGTGCTGTTTTTTTAGGATACGATATATATTTTGAACCAATGGCCATTATATGTCCTATCACTGTGACAGTGACAGCATACGATTTCAGGAATCAAAGGACAGAAGTAGGAGTGGGTCTTATCATCACTCACAATGCACCACTTTGGAGGTTTGTGCTTTCATCTGCAAAACTTGTGTTATACTGGACTATAGGGAATCAGTAAGGTTCTACTAAATTTGAAGCTCTGGCTGCCACTGGCTATTTTTGGCTCCCCAGGCCAATAAGCCAGCAAATAAAGAATAGAATTACTATGCAGAAGGTGTAATTGATCATTAATGTTGTGGAGAGGTAAAGTTACTGCTACTTAATGGTGGCAAGGAGAATTATGCCTTGAATTTAGGGGACTCACTAGATTCCTCTAGGTGCTTCTATGTCTAATCATCACAGTGAACAGGCAATTACAGCAACTATGGACTGATTAGAGAACAACAAAAAGGGGATCAGACCCGGAGGGATGTGGGTCCGAATTTCATTAAAGTGAAGCAACATAGACTAGAAGTGCTGGCCAAGATTGAGTGAAATGTAAAATGTCTGCTAAAAAAGTAAGATGATGAATAGCATTCATAGCCTCAGGCCAACTGCAGCAGCAGGGACTGCAGTTTGTCCTATTGGCCTCCTATTGTTAGTATTTAATCTCATTTTATTTTTAAAATTGTGACTAGCCACTACATGGAAGAATAGTGACTAAACAGAAGGAATTTAACATGAGTGAATTCATTCACATGAGTGAATATGTGCAGTACAGTGGGTACAGTATAGCAATTACAACCATACCCCTTGTGCAATTATGTTTCTCATACATGCCAATAACTTCTTACTGGAGGCATGTGCATCCCTTAGCCAGAGGGTTTCCTGTGTCTCAGGAGGGCAGTTGACATCTGTAATCTCCAGGGATTTATTGCCCATGAGCACAGCTTTTAAACAGTGAGGAGTAGAAATTAGTGGATCAACACCCCACCTTTCTCCCTCCTTGAATGGAACAACTCTGGGGCAAATTCTACATCTACTGAAGGTCTCCAGTGAGACCTAATCCAATTGCCCCAAGTGATAACCTGCTTGTTAAGATATCCCGAATTCAAATTAGTTTTCTGTTGTTCTCTATTTCACTTCTGCAGTCCCCTATTGGTGCTTTCTGAGATCACCACACACACACAAAAATTTGCAGTAAAATCCTTGGCTGAGGGTCTGATTCTGGAAAAATCCAGTCTAACACAATATGGATATGCTCCTTTTCAAGAAGATCAGTACCTTAGCCCTCTTTTAACTCCCACCAATCTTTCTATCATGCTTCAGCTATGTTGACATTATTATTAGTTTATCTCAGAATCCTCATAATACAAACAGGGGACAGGGAAATACTGTGTAAAAGAGGACAGTTCCCTGGCAAAGGCCCCACCTTCAAGCCTGGGAACTCTCGGCCCTAAATAGGAGCAGGCGTTCCTGTTTTTGTGCCCCCAAAGCTGTCTTTTAGCCTGCCACACCCCACTAATCTGTACACATAAACACCATAAACCACAGGCTCCACGAGCAATAAGCAAACAAGCAGACAAACAGAAGAGCAAAAGAGTGGCAAAACAGCATGGCAGAGAAGGAGAGAAGAGGAGTGCTTGAACATTAAGAGGAGTTTAGTTGGGTATGGTTGGAGAGGAGATTGGCTGCTAGATGGCCAAACTCCAGGGGGAGATCATCTTTCCACTCCATCCCCTTTCCAGCTCCCCATCCATCCCACTGAGAGCCACCTCCATCATCCAAAAAAATCCCTGTATTCACCATCCTTCAAGTTTGTGTATAACCTGATTCTTCCTGGATGCCAGACAAGAACCTGAATATCAAGAGGGCACTAAACTGGTTAACACTTAGGCTATCTGTGGATGGCAGAGCTAAAAGAGCACTGTAGCATACCCACTGGGGCTTTGAGAGTCACAGGCACACATCCCTAGACATCACTGAGGGTTCAAAGCCTAAAAACACACACCCCGGCTCCTGCATGTGACTGTCTGCATGCTCCCTCTTCCATAAGGGGTTGGAGCAGTGGCAGTGGCCAAATGAGCCATATCGCTGATGCACATTCTGTGAGGGGGGTCAGAGAATTCTCCCATTTCACTTATTGATGCATTTTCATTTCTTTCTCTTTTTATTTTTTTCCATTTTTGATAGTGGTTATATAAAAACAGTAAGTGTTATTCATTGTTTATTTCCAAAAGCGTCTTTGATAATGGTTTTGTTTTTGTGTGATACAACTTCTGAGACTTTGTATGCTTGAGAACATCTTCAACTTACCTTCACATTGAAACGATTATCTAGACATAAAATTCTAATTCAAAGTTTCTTCAGCACTACAAAAATAGTACTTTGTTTTTCCCTTGCTTCTGCCACTGTTGTTGAGAAGACTGATGTCATTTTAATTCTTTCTCCATTGTATATGGTCTTGTTGCATCTTCTTGGAAACTTTTCTTGTACTACCTAATTTATTTTCACAGTAAGTGTAAGATCAAATTGTCCATATGACATATTGCTAAGTTAGTATATATTACATTTGGCATCCAAAAGCTATGTTATCATTATGGAGAAAGAAAACTTGGGGCCACTATAATTTGAATAATAAATATGACAGCCACGGAGGTGTGTTAGATCTTTCCTCAAGAGACAGCCTGTCACAAAGAATGTAGTGACCTGACAGCCTCCAACTCCCTCCAGTCAGCTCCTTAGGGACACTAAGAACATCAGGGTACTAGATGACTAAGCAAAGCAGGGGTATTAGGGCATGGCAATTTCCTCTCAATTTGAAACTCCTCTGTTACCAATCTGTGCACTAGAGCTCCCCATTGGGCTCACTGAGATTTTCTGCACCATAAAGATCTTCTGCACCACAAGAGCTGCACCACCGTGTGAGGCTCTTCCCCGTCCATCTTTCTTCCTTACTCCTTTTCTTTCTCAGGGGTTGGACTTGCATGGTGGACTGTAGGCTATCTCTGCCTACGCTTGCTTCTTCTACTCCTTACCTTGCACAAGTATGACTCTCATTGTACCCCTTGAATTTCTAACTGCATCTTTGTGTCTGCTTCTGGGAAACCAGGACTAACAAGAATAAATGAGTGTATGTTGTCTATATAAGTAGAAAGCCCACCCCAAAAAACTTGCAACCTGATAATTTCCCACATGATGCCATGGAATTGTACCACTGTCATCCAGCATCCTCCACTTTTCCTATTCTCGGCCCCATCAGGGCTTGCATCATTATGCAAATTAATTTGGGACTATCAAAAATAGTTGTGTTTTTATTATAGATTCTTTTCACTATAGCCTTTGCTGGTTTGACATGACATATTTATATTTACAGTACAGTAATAATGCAAATGCTTACCATTATCTCTTAACCCATTCACAGTTTATCAAACAGGCCAATTTTACAGCTGTAGATTACAACTTGGATATAGATTTGGTAGTACTGATTACATTGTTCCCGTTTACTTTCACGGCTTTAAGAAATCTGTGAGTGGTTTCTGACTCAGTTAACATTTTCTACCTTTAGCGTGTTATGATTTACAAAACACTAACATTTAAGAATTTAGACACCAACAATTTAGAATATTTTTGTAAATTATACAAGTAAGTTCCTAAAGACAGGATAATTAATGTTCAAAAAATAAATAATTTTTTTTCCCCATTTAAAACCTTTCATAGATATATAATAGTTATACAGATTTATGGGGTATATGTCATATTTTGATACAAGCATGCAATGTGTAATGACTAAGTCAGGGTAATTGGGATATCTCAATTACCATTCTTTTATGTGGAAAACATTAAATTTCTTCTAGCTATTTTGAAATATACAATACAGTATTCTTAACTATAATTTTTCTACTTTACTACTGAATGCTGGAACTTATTCCTTTTATCTAATGGTATTTTTGCAAACACTAACCAACTACTCTTTCTCCTCCCCTGCTCCCACTTGCCTTTCCAGCCTCTGGTAATTACCATTATTATCTTCTACCTCCATGAGATCAACTTTTCTAGTTCTCACATAGGAGTGAGAACATGTGATAATTGGTTTTTCTGTGCTTGGCTTATTTCACATTACACAGTGACCTTCAGTTCCATCCAGTTACTGCAAATGACAGGTTTTCATTATTTTTATGGCTGAATACTAGTGCATTGTGTATATGTACCACATTTACTTTATTCTTTCATCTGCTGATGGAAATGTTGGTTGGTTCCATATCTTGGCTATTGTAAATAGTGCTGCAGTAAACACAAGGGTGCAGATGTCTCTTTGATATACTGATTTCCTTTTCTTGGTTGGGATGGGGCGTGGTATATATCCAGCAGTGGAATTGCCGGATTGTATGGTAGTTCTATTGTTAGTTTTGTGGGGATTTCCATACTGTTTTCCATACTAGTTGTACTATTTTACATTCTCACCTACAGTGTAGAAGCTTTCCCTTTTCTTTACCACCTTGATATCTAACTGTGGTAACATGATATCTAATTGTGGTTTGATTTTCACGTCCCTGATAATTATTGATGTTGAGCATCTTTTCGTAAACGTGTTGGCCATTATTTTTATTCAGATCCTTTGCTCATTTTTAAAGTGGATTTTTGTTTTTGGCTATTGAGTTGCTTGAGTTACTTATGTATTCTGGTTATTAGTCTCTTGTCAGATAAATAGTTTGCAAATATTTTCTCTAATTCTGTAGGATATTCACTTTAAAACATTGTTTCTTTTGCTGTGCAGAAGCATTTTAGCTTGATGTAATATCATCTGTATATTTTTGGTTTTATTGCCTATACTTTAGAGCTCTTACTTCCAAAATATTTGCCCAGACAAAAGTCCTGCAGCATTTACTCTACATTTTCTCCTAGCAGTTTCATAGTTTCAGGTTTTACATTTCAGTCTTTATTTTTGTATTAGTGAAAGATGGAGATCTAGTTTCATTCTTTTACATTAGGATATCCAGTTTTCCCATGCCATTTATTTTATTTATTTAATTTGTTTGTTTGTTTATGTATGTATGTATGTATCTATCTGTCTATCTATCTATCTATCTATCTATCTATCTATCTATCTATCTATCTGTCTATCTATCTTGAGACAGTGTCTCACTCTGTTGCCTAGGCTGGAGTGCAATGGCACAATCTCAGCTCACTGCAACCTCCTCCTCCTGGGTTCAAGCGATTCTCCTGCCTCAGCCTCCAAGTAGCTGGGATTACAGGCACACGCCGCCACATCTGATTAATTTTTGTATTTTTAGTAGAGACAAGATTTCACCATGTTGGCCAGGCTGGTCTCAAACTCGTGATCTCAGGTGATCCACCTGCCTTGGCCTCTCAAAGTGCTAGGATTACAGGCATGAGCCACCATACCCAACCTCCAATACCATTTATTAAAGAGACTGTCCTTCTCCCAGTGTGTGTTCTAGGCATCTTTGTCAAGAATGAACTGGTTGTAAGTGTGTGGATTTGTTTCTGTGTTCTCTATTCTGTTCCACTGGTCCACGTCTGTTTTTAGGCTAGCAGTATGCTATTTTGTTTACTACACCTATGTAGTGTAACTTGAAATTACCTAGTGTGATATCTCCAGTTTTATCCTTTTTGCTTAAGATTGCTTTAGCCATTTGGGTTTCTTTTGGTTTCATATAAATTTTAGAATTTTTTTTCCTATTTCTGTGAAAAATATCATTCATATTTTGATAGGAATTTTATTGAATCAGTAGATTGCTTTAGGTAGTGATATGGTTTGGTTGTGTCCCCACCCAAATCTCATCTTGAATTGAGTTCCCATAATACCCACTGTTGTGGGATGGACTTGGTGGGAGGTAATTGAATCATGGAGGCACTACCCTCATGATGTTCTTGTGACAGTAAGTGAATTCTTATGAGATCTGATGATTTTATAAGGGGCTTTTCCTCCTTTGCTTGGCATTCATTCTCTCTCCTGCTGCTCTGTGAAGAGGTGCCATCTGCCATGATTGTGAGTTTCCTGAGCTTCCACAGCCATGTGGAACTGTGAGTCAATTAAATTTTCTTTTATAAATCACCCAGTTTCAGGTATTTCTTCACAGTAGTGTGAGAACAGACTAATACATGTAGTATAGACATTTTAGCAATATTAATTATTTGAATCCATGAGAATGAGATATTGTGTTAGTCTTTTCTTGTGTTGCTGTTGTGAAAGGAAAATCTTGGGGCCCCAATATTACTAAGCTAAGGGAAAAGCCAAGATGGGAACTGCTCAGGACAAACTTGCCTCCCATTCCAGTCATCCCTCTGCTCACTGAGATAGAAGCATATTCTCATTGCCTCCTTTGGAAAGACCTATCAGAAACTCAAAGAATGCAACCATTTGTCTCTCACCCACCTGTGACCTGGAAGCTCCCTCTCTGCTTCAAGTTGTCCCCAGCTTTCTGGATGGAACCAATGCACTTCTTACATACATTGATTGATGTTTCATGTCTCCCTAAAATGTACAAAACCAAGCTGTGCCCCAGCCACCTTGGGCACATGTTGTCAGGACCCCCTGAGGCTGTGTCATGGATGCGTGTCCTTAACTTTGGCAAATAAACCTTCTTACATTATTAAGACTTGTCTCATCATTTTTCTTGATTGACTCTATAAAGACATACCTGAGACTGGGTAATTTATAAAGAAAAGAGATTTAATTGGCTCATGCTTCTGCAGACTGTACACACTGGCACTGGCATCTGTTCAGCTTCTGGAGAGCCTCAGGGAGCTTTCACTCATGGCAGAAGGTGAATCAGAAGCAAGTGTCTCACATGCTGAAAGCAGGTGCAATGTGGGGGATGTGGCATACACTTTGAAAGAATCAGATCTTGCAAGAACTCACTCTTGAGAGGACAGCACCAATAGGAAGGGACTAAATCACTCATGAGAACTTTGTCTCTATGATACAATCACCTGCCACAAGGCCCCACATCCAACACTGGGGATTACAACTCATCATGAGATTTACAGGAGACACATATCCAAACTATTTCATATATCTGTTCTATTTTTTTTTTTGGTCTCTTCACTCTTTCTTCAGTGTTTTGTTGATTTCTTTGTAGAGATCGTTCATGTCTTGGTTAAATGTATTCCTAGGCATTTTATTATTTTTTTGGTAGTTGTTGTAAAAGGAATTCTTGATTTCCTTTTCAGATGATCTTTGTATGTTAGTTTTACATCCTGCAATTTAAATAAATAATTTATAGCTACTCCCTTATCCTAATCAATTAAAATCATTTAAGTTTATAATAGAAAGATTATATTTACTTAGTTTGAAGTCTTTCTCCAATTAGAAGTGCTCAGGCTCTCAATATGAAAACTAAGATATTTTATGAAAAACATGTGGTTTGTAGTGGTATGATCATGATTATCTACATCTCAATTTTTATTTATATGTCTATATGCATACTGCCTTTTTCACTCTATGGTTAGCCTTAAATATTTGGCACCAGCGTACTTATGTAAAATAGACTACTGTGGGAATGCTTTTCAGAGTTCAGTGTATTTTTCACATCCACAAAAACCACAGAGCCAGTAGGTGTGACATAACAGCTACACTGCAGCAAAATTTTGTTCAAAGCCACACTTACTTTTGCTGCAGTGAAGTGCATTCTTACTATATGTATTTCAAAGTTTTTCAAGGCTTTTCCTGCAAGAAAAATATTCTGTATTATCCTATCTTCTTGTTATATGTGTGTGTGTGTGTATGTGTGTGTGTGTGTCTCAATCATCTTAAATCCATTTGAAATTCCTTGAGTGAAAGTTCTGATATCCTTTGTTTTCAATTTACATTTTAATACTCCATAATACTTAAAAGTAAAATAATACATGGTTTACAAGCATATCTGTTGAAAGCTGAAAATAGGAGCAAAAAAATGAATACTTATCAATTAAAAAATTATTAGTTATTATTAATGATTAAATCCCTCGGTGCTATGTAATAACTTCAGCCTGTATTTAACTCCCTCTTTGTATTCTTTTTTGAGACAATCTCACCCTGTTGCCCAGGCTAAAGTGGAGTGCAGTGGCACCATCTTGGTTCACTGCAACCTCTGCCTCCCGGATTCAAGCGATTCTTGTGCCTCAGCCTCCCAAGTAGCTGGGACTAGAGGTGTGTATCACCTCATCTGGCTAATTTTTGTGTTTTTAGTAGAAACAAAATTTCACCATGTTGGCTAGACTGGTCTCAAACTCCTGACCTCAAGTGATCCACCTGCTTTGGCCTCCCAAAGTGCTGGGATTACAGGCATGAGACACTGCGCCCGTTGTTCTTCATATTCTTTCTTTTCTTTCCTTCCTGCCTTCCCTTTTCCCTTCCCTTCCCTTCTTTTTCCTTCCTTCCTTCCTTCCCTTTTCCCTTCCCTTCTTTTCTCTTCTGTCCTCCCTCCCTCCCTCTTTCTCTCTCTTTCTTGCTTTCTTTCTTGCCTTTTGGTATTAGTTACACTTTCAAACAATGAATACACGTGTTAATGAAAAGGTCCTTCCTTTCATTCTTTGTTTTTTGGAGATGGAGTTTGGCTCTTTTTGCCAGGTGAAAAAATATACATATGGCTTCCACTTCCAACTTCCAAATTTTGCCTAAGTTACATCTGACTCAAAACCACATAGGGAAGGTAATTCTGGGAAATGTAGTTTCCAGCCATCAAAGATGTGTCAAGAAAGTCCCAAGAAAACACAGAACTCCTCTCTCCAAATTTAGACCACTTGAATATCAATGAGGATAACCGTAATTGACAAATACATCATACAATCAAATCAATGAGTTAATAATGATCTTAGAATACTGATCTTATAATTGGAATAATGATCTTAAGGTAGGCTGACTGCAAAAATAGCCTCAAGTATTCTCCTTCCTGTATTCATGTTTGTTATAATATGTTGGTAGCGCCTTCCATAAAGAAGTATTTTTCCCCATCCCTTGAACCCGAACTAGCCTTATAACTTGCTTTGATGAATAGAAGGCAGCAGAAAAAAACGATATACCAGTTCTGAGTATAGTCCTCAAGAAACTTTCTGCTTACTCTCTTATACAATTTTGCTTTCTCGTTTTTGCAACACTGCCACCACAGTGTGACAAAGTTCAGGCTAGCTGGTTGGCCAATAATAAATTACACAGAACAGAATTAAGTCATCTCAGCTGAGGCCATCCTAGACTAGCCAGCTACCAGCTGACCAACAAAGCTCATCCCAGAGAAGTCAAACTACCCAGCTTATTTTTAATGCCCATGAAAAAAAGTTTTATTGAAGTATAACAGACACACAATAAACTATACATATTTAACATGTACAGTCTGCTAAGTTTTGATGTATGTGTGCATGCATGAGACAATCAGCATGATGATTTGACATATGTATCCATCATCCACAAACGTTTTTGGTGCCCCTTGGTACCTGCTTGTCCCCACTGGTCCCCAACCCCAGGAGACCACTTCCATGCTTTCTGTTACCACACATTAGTTTTCATTTTCTACATTTTGTATGTATAAATAAAATAGTATGCACTTTTCATCTGGCTTTTACTCAGAATAATTATATTGAGATTCAAACATATGGGAGTGCTTATCAATAGTTCATTCCATTTTAGTGCAAATTTACCTATTGATGGAATTTGGTTGTTTCTAGTTTTGGGATTTTACAAATAAAGCTGTTATCAACATGCATGTACAAGTGTTTGTACGTATATATACTTTTATTTCTCTTGGGTGGAATGTGGAATGTTTGGATCATAGAGTGGGTGTATGACAAACTTTTAAAGAAACTGAACTGCCTAAATTGGTTTGCAAAGCACCTGTACTATTCCGCATTCCCGCTATTATTATTCTCATCAGTATTGAGAGCATCCAGTTCATCTGCATTCTCTCCTACACTTGATGTTGTCAGTTTTAAATTTTATTTTAAATATAGCCATTGTAATAAATGTCAAGTTGTAGCTCAATGATTCTAGTTTGTGTTTCCCTAATAACTAAAGATGCTGACCATCTTTTCATGCTTATTTTCCATTTGCTATTTCCTTTCTTAAAGTATCTGGTCAAATCATTTGCCAATTTTTATTGAGTTGTCAATTTTCTTACTATTGAGTTTCTTTATATCGTCTGAATACAAATTTTTAATTCTATATCTAACTGGCATATGTGTTATGCTCACCTGTGGTTTAGAGATTATAGAAATATCAGTTTTTGTGTATTGTTCCTCTATCCTGTAGAACTGCTAGATTAATTTATTTGTTCAATAACTTTTTTGAAGATTTTATTGAGTTTCTATTAATATATAGATTATTGACTCAATTGCTAAATAAAGAGAATTTTACTTCTTTCTTTTCTTTTTTCTTTCTTTTTTTTTTTTTTGAAACAGAGTCTCGCTCTGTCGCCAGGCGCCAGGCTGGAGTGCAGTGGCTCGACCTCGGCTCACTGCAACCTCTGCCTCCCGGGTTCAAGCAATTCTCCTGCCTCAGCCTCCTGGGTAGCTGGGACCACAGGCGCACACCACCGTGTCCAGCTAATTTTTTTGTATTTTTAGTAAAGATGGGGTTTCACCATGTTGGCCAGGATGGTCTCGATTTCTTGACCTCGTGATCCGCCTGGCTCGGCCTCCCAAAGTGCTGGGATTACAGGCCTGAGCCACAGCGCCTGGCTTTTCAAACCAGGTGCCTCTTATTTATTTTTTCTTGCCTATCCATGCTGACTAAAACCTCTAGCATAATGTTGAATAGAAGTAGAAACTTTTGTGGTTTTTTTTTTCCCTGATCCTAGGAGGAAGGCATTCAATCTTTCATCATTAAGTATCGTGTTAGTTATAGATTTTTCATAAATGCTCTATATCTTATTGAGGATTTCTCTTCTATTTCTATTTTACCAAGATTTTAAAATTTTGTAATTTGATTACTGTTTTTTTTTCTTGAGACAGAGTCTCACTATTGCCCAGGCTGGAGTGCAATGGTGCAGCCTCAGCTCACTGAGCCTCCTGGGTTCAAGTAACTCTTCCACCTCAGCCTCCCGAGTAGCTGGGACTGCAGCTGTGCACCACCATGCCAGGATAATTTTTGCAGAGACTGGGTTTCGCCATGCTGCCCAGGCTGGTCTCAAACTCCTGGGTTTGAGCATTCTGTCTGCCTTGGTCTCCCAAAGTGATGGACTATAGGCATGAGCCACCATGCCCAGACTAAGATTTTTTTTTTAAAGAATGGGTGTTGTCAAATTTATTTTATTTGTTGAGATGAACATACAATTTTTAAAACTTTGATCAGTTTTTGAATGTTAAACTAGCCTTGCCTTTCTGGGAGAAACTACACTTGAAAAACAATGGTAAGTCAGGAGCTGTGGCTCACACCTGTAACCCCAGCACTTTGGGAGGGCGAGGTGGGCAGATCACTGGACTCCAGGAGTTGGAGATCAGCCTGGCCAACATGGCAAAAACCCGTCTCTATTAAAAATACAAAAAGTAGCCGGGCGTGGTGGTGCATGCCTGTAATCCCAGCTGCTCGGGAGGCGGAGGAGGTTGCAGGGAGCTGGGATTATGCCACTGCACTCCAGCCTGGGCAACAGAAAACAGACAGAAATGCTATATTTTCCTTTTATATATCGTTGGGTTTATTTGCTAAAATATTGCTTAGAATTTTAAATCTATGTGAGAAATATTAGCTCATAGTTCTTGTCCTTGTCATGTCTTTTTCTTTCTTTTTTTTTTTTTTGGTCCTAATAACAGTAATGCGGGCATCATAGGATGAATTGGTATTCATTCCCTTATACGGTGAGGCCTGAGGTTCCATGGGTTGCCTTGACATCTTTGAGCCTCCTTGGGCTTCCAAGACCTAGCTGTGTGTTCCCGAGCTCTTACCACCTTTGCCCCCGACCAGTGAGAAAGTTTCTCTGCCCAGCTAGTTCTTCTACTAGCTGGACCAATTGCACTCTAACTAGTATTTAACCTAACAGGTTTCATCTCCCTGTCAGCCTGTAAAATTGTTCAAAGAAGCCAATCACATCCTCCCATAGGAACCAGTGGTCAACCCACCCTGTTTTCCCTACATAGCCTGCCTCCCACGGTTCCTGCTTTATTCTGTTCCCGAGTGCGAACTTCATGTGGCCATGTGGCTTGCAGAATCATTTTCCCAGGTCCGTGAGTAGTGTATGTGTGACTAATCTTAATCTCTCAGTCTCATCTGTACAGTGTCAGGTGTTGTATGTTTGGCCATCTTGTTCTACTCAGGGTGGGGACCTCTCCTTAGCCAACAGGGTGAGTGGGAAGTGATTAGAACATCTTTTTATTTTAGTTCTCTAGAAGAGCTTGTGAGGAATTGGTGTTATTCCTTCCTTTAATGTTCGGCAGGATTGACAGCGAAGCAAAGTGGCTTGGGGTTTTCTTTATGGGAAGATTTTAAACTGTAGATCCACATTTGTTAATATGACATAGGATTATTAGGTTGTATATTTCTTCTTGAGTGAGCTTTCGTAGTTTCTTTCAAGATTTTTTTCTTCACTTCATCTAAGTTGTAAATTTATAGGCATAAAGTTGTTCATATTTCCTTATTATTCTTTAGTAATTGTAGATTCTTTTGTGAGGTCCCCTCTCTCACTGTACCTTCTCTCTTTTTCATGATCGATCTGGCTAGTGGTTTATCAAGTTTATTGATCTGAAATAACCAACTTTGGGTTTCATAGGTTTTTCTCTTTCTTATGTCACTAGTTTGTGCTCTGATATTTATGATTTCTTTTCTTCTATTACTTGAGTTAATATTTGATTTTTAAAAATAGTTTCTTAAGGTGGAAGCTAAAGTAATATATTTGAGACCTTTTTCTCTTCTAATACTGGCTCTTATAATAAGTTTCCTCCTAAGTAATATTTTACTGGCATTTCACCAAACTTGATATGTTCTGCTTTCATATTTAATACAAAATAGTTTCTGACTTCTCTTCTTTAACCTCTAAGTTATTTAGAATTCTATCAACTAGTTTCCAAATGTTTGAGAATATTCCAGATAACTTTTTGATGTTAGAATTTGTCATGACCAGTGAACACATTTTGTGTGGCTTTAATATGTTTGAATTGAGATTTGTTTTATGGCTCAGAATACAGTCTCTCTTGATAAGTGTTCCATGTGCACTTAGAAAGATGTGTATTATGCTATAAATGGCATATTCTATAAATGTCTATTAGGTCAGATTCTAATATTTTATATCATGTATCAGTAATCTTTTCTTTAAAGAGAAGATAGTAAATATTTTAGGCTTTGTGGGCCCTAGAAGCCAAGTCACATTATACTACTCCTAAAGTGGAAGCTGAAATCATTTATTCAAGATGCTTTCTCTTTTCTTTTTTTTTTTTGAGACAGTCTTGCTCTGTTGCCCAGGCTGGAGTGCAATGGCACAATCTTGGTTTGCTGCAGCCTCCGCCTTCTGCATTCAAGTGATCCTTCTGCCTCAGCCTCCCAAGTAGCTGGGACTGCAGGTGCTTGCCAACATACCCAGCTGATTTTTGAATTTTTAGTAGAGATGTGGTTTCACTATGTTGGCCAGGCTGGTCTCAAACTCCTGATCTCAAGTGATCCACCCATCTCGGCCTCCCAAACTGCTAGAATTCCAGGTGTGAGCCACCACGCCCATTCCTTTCTCTTTCCTTATAATAGCCCTTAGTCCTGTCAATTTTACTGTAAGTATTGCTTTAGTGGTGACTTTATTTTCATTTGGTACAAAATATTGGCACCTAGTGTCAATTTCCTTCTAAATCCTACTATTCTGTTGTAATATGAAAGCCACAGACACTAAGTGAATGAACTTAGACACTATTTAAGTGATTGCTGGGTCAAATGGTAGTCCTGTTTTTAGCTCTTTGAGGAACTGCTAAAACACTGCCTTCCACGATGGTTGAACTGATTTACACACCCACCAATAGTGTATGAGTGTTTCCTTTTCTCTGCAACCTTGGCAGTATCTGTTATTTTTTGATTTTTAATAATAGCTATTCTGAGTGGTGTGAGATGCTATCTCATTGGGCTTTTAATTTGCATTCTCCAATGATCAGTGATACTGAGCTTTTTTTCATGCTTGTTGGCTGCATGTATTTCTTCTTTGGAAAAGAGTCTCTTCCTGTCTTTTGCCTACTTTTTAGTGGGGTTGTTTGATTTTCTCTGGTAAATTTGTGTTCCTCATAGATGCTAGATATTAGAGCTTTGTCAGATGCATGATTTGCAAATATTTTCTCCCATCCAGCAGGTTGTCTGTTTACCCTGTTGGTAGTTTCTTTTGCTGTGCAGAAGCTCTTAAGTTTAATTAGATCCCATTTGCCAGTTTTTGCTTTTGTTGTGATTGCTTTTGGCATCTTTGTCATGAAATCTTTGTCCGTTCCGATGCCCAGGTTGGTATTGGCTAGGTTGCCTTCCAGGTCTTTTACAGTTTTGGGCTTTACATTTAAGTCTTTAACTCATCTTGAGTTGATTTTGTATGTGGTGTAAGATGGAGGTCCGGTTTTAATCTTCTGCCTGTGGCTAGCTGGTTATCTCAGCACTGTTTATTGAATAGGGAGTCCTTTCTCCATTGCTTGGTTTTGTCAGCTTTGCTGAAGATCAGATAGTCGTAGGTGTGTGGCCTTATTCTGGGGCTCTCTATTCTGTTCCACTGGTCTATGTGTCTGCTTTTGTACCAATACTACGTTCTTTTGGTTACTGCAGCCCTGTAGCATAGTTTGAAGTCAGGTAGCATGATGCCTCCAGCTTTGTTCTTTTTGCTTAGGATTGCCTTGAAGACACTGGGGCCTACATGAGAGTAGAAGGTGAGAGGAGGGAGAGGGGCAGAGAAAATAACTATGGGGTACTAGGCTTAGTACCTGGTTGATGAGATAATCTGTAAACAAACCCCCGTGATATGAGTTTACCTGTATAAAAAACCTGCACATGCACCCCCAAAACTAAAATAAAAGTTTTTTAAAAAAGGAACTGACAGAATAAAAGAATAAACTGTGGTTGGTTGAACTCATCATTAAGAGTTTGTCTTAATAAAACAATTTTATCTCTAATTGATTAATTGACTATAGACCCTTAATATTTACAGCTACACTATGTCTCCAAAGACTTGCAGTTGTGGCCTGCCGTTTCTCTCTGCTAAAGTTGTGCCTCTATTCCGTTTTTGGATGTGATGCCATCAGGAATTCTTGGGCAGTTTTCAGGTGGTTCTGTGGTTACTGATTATGAAAAGGGAAGCCAATACCTCTCTCGACACATCACAATCTGTTCATAAAAGATGAAATTATTTTGTAACATTAATGGTTTTAAAGGCTTTAAACTGTTTGTTTTTCTTCTATTTAGACATCTGTTCTGCATTTAGATTGAGTTTCTTACAGAAAACCCCAAGCACAATTCATCATTTATTAGAGCAGACATTTGCCTTTCAGAAAAAAAATAAAAAATGTGGCCTAACTATGAGTCCTTGGAGGCAAGAATGGTATGTTTGTTATCTTTTTGTATTCCCAGAGGTGATCATTCCTGATACATTCACATTGTATCATGAATAAGAAGATGCTTGATAAATGTTCAACTGACTCACTGACTGAAGGAATAGATGTTTCCTCATTTGTAAAATATAAAGAATAATAAAGCCTACCCTCCTCTCAAAAAAAGAGAAAAAAAGATTACCCTGGTTTTGAGTGGTTCGACTGTAACGTACCTTGGTGTATTTTCCTTCATGGTTCTTGTGTTTGGGGCTTGTTGAACTTTTGGGATCTGTGGCTTTAGAGTTTTCATCAAATTTAGAAAACTTTCAGTTGTATTTCTTCACATGATTTTTCTTTTCCCTTTCAAAATGTCCTTTAAGCATCTGTAAATATGTGTACATTGGGCTGGTTCAAGTGTGTGACAACTCAGAGATTATTCATTACCAAAAACAATTCCCTGTTCTCTGTGGTTTTATTTTGGGTATTTTCTATTGCTGTATATTCAAGCTTACTAATCTTCCAGTCTATTCTTCTGAAATACTCATCTGCCATTAAGCACATTCAGCATTTTCATTTTACACATTGTAGTTTTAAACTGTAAAACTTTGGTTTGGGTCTTATAAATATCTTTTAAATCTCTATTTAACTTCAAATGTATAGGATACAGCTACAACTTTTAAAATTGTGTTGCTAATTCTAACACCTGCTAACCATTCTAGCTTGGTTTTGATTGAGTGACTTATTTTCCTACTTGTCTCCAGGCCTAATAATTATTTATGGGTTTCCAGATGACATGTAAATTTTACCTTGTTGGGTGTTGAATATATCTGCATTCCTACAAGAATTTTTGAGCTTTGCTCTAGATTACAGTTATGTCACTTGAAAACAGTTTGACCTTTTGGATCTCAAATGTAAGATTTCTTAGACGAGACAAGCTCAGTACTAGGCTGGTGCTAATTAATCACTTCCATTGTGATAAGACCTTTCCAGGTACTATTCCTGATGCTTTATAAACCACAGGGCTTTCTAGTCTGACTGGTGGGAATAAGCACTGTTCTTGACCATGTGTGAATGATTGGCACTGTTGGCCCTCTGTATTTGAAATTTTCTATAATAGAAGTAAAAGAGGGATAATGTCAGGGAAAACAACAGAGCCATAGAGTATTGTTTAGCTAGGATGGTCAAGGAGAGCCTCTCTTAGGAGATGAGTTTTGAAAAAAGGCTTGATTGAAATGAATTAGCAACATGAGTATTAAAATAAGTCTATAGTGTGCTTCAGTTAGAAAGCCATTGATGGCTTCATTTCAATTTGCTGTTTTCAGTGGAGAGTTGGGGATGAAGTTTGAGTGAACTGGTTGAAAATGAGAAAGGGAAGACAGTATTCTTCTTCTTTCTTTATTTTATTTTTTTTTTTTGAGATGTAGCCTTGCTCTCTTATCCAGGCTGGAGTGCAATGGTGGGATCTCAGCTCACTGCAACCTCTGCCTTCTGGGTTCAAGCCATTTCCCTGCCTCAGCTTCCTGAGTAGCTGGGACTACAGGCGGGCACCACTATATCCAGCTAAGTTTTGTATTTTTAGTAGAGATGGGGTTTTGTCATGTTGGCCAGGCTCGTCTTGAACTCCTGATCTCAAGTGATCTGCCTGCCTCAGCCTCCCAAAGTGTTGGGATTAGAGGTGTGAGCCACTGTGCATGACCAGTATTATTCTTTATTTTTATTTTTTATTTTTTTATACCTTAAGTTCTGGGATGCATGTGCAGATTGTGCAGGTTTGTTACATAACTATACATGTACCATGGTGGTGGTTTGCTGCATCCATCTCCGTCATTTACATTAGGTGTTTCTCCTAATGCTAGCCCTCCCCAATCTGCTTACCTCCTGCCATTCATCCCCTAGACCCCCAACCCCCAAACCCTGGTGTGTGATGTTCCCCTTCCTGTGTCCATGTGTTCTCATTGTTCAATGGCCACTTATAAGTGAGAACATGTGATGTTTGGTTTTCTGTTCTTGTATCAGTTTGCTGAGAATGATGGTTTCCAGCTTCATCCATGTCCCTGCAAAGGACAGGAACTCATCCTTTTTCATGGCTGCATAATATTCCATGGTACATATGTGCCATATTTTCTTTGTTCAGTCTATCTTTGATGGGCATTTGGGTTGGTTCCAAGTCTTTGCTATTGTGAACTGTGCTGCAATAAACATACATGTGCATGTGTCTTTATAATAGAGGGATTTATAATCCTTTAGGTATATACCTAGTAATAGGATTGCTGAGTCAAATGGTATTTCTATTTCTAGATCCTTGAGGAATCGCCACACTGTCTTCCACAATGGTTGAATTAATTTGCACTCTCATCAGCAGTGTAAAAGTGTTCCTATTTTTCCATATCCTCTCCAGCAAAAATCTTCAATAAAATACTGGCAAACCGAATCCAACAGCACATCAAAAATCTTATCCACCATGATCAAGTCAGCTTCATCCCAGGGATACAAGGCTGGTTCAACATCCACTAATCTGTAAACATAATCCATCACATAAAAGAATCAAAGACAAAAACCACGTGATTATCTCAATAGATGCAGAGAAGGCCTTCGACAAAATTCCACAGCCATTTATGCTAAAAACTCTCAATAAACTAGGCATGGATGGATCATATCCCAAAATAATAAGAGCTATTCAAGACAAACCCACAGCCAATATCATAGTGAGTGGGCAAAAACTGGAAGCATTCCCTTTGAAAACTGGCACAAGACAAGGATGACCTCTCTCACCACTCCTATTCAACATAGTATTGGAAGTTGTGGCTAGGGCCATCAGGCAAGAGAAAGAAATAAAGCATATTTGAATAGGAAGAGAGGATGTCAAATTGTCCCTGTTTGCAGATGACATGGTTGTATATTTAGAAAACTCCATTGTCTCAGCCCAAAAATCTCCTTTAACTGATAAGCAACTTCAGCAAAGTCTCAGGATACAAAATCAATGTGCAAAAATCACAAGCATTCCTATACATCAATAATAGACAAATGGAGAGCCAAATCATGAGTGAGCTCCCATTCACAATTGCTACAAAGAGAATAAAATACCTAGGAATACAACTAACAAAGGATGTAAAGGACCTTTTCAAGGAGAACTGCAAACCACTGTTGAAAGAAATAAGAGAGGACACAAACAGATGGAAAAACATTCCATGCTCATGGTTAGGAGGAATCAATATTGTGAAAATGGACATACTGCCCAAAGTAATTTATATATTCAATGTTATTCCTATCAAATCACCAATGACTTTCTTCACAGAATTGGAAAAAACCACCTTAAACTTCATATGGAATCAAAAAAGAGCCTGCATAGCCAAGACAATCCTAAGCAAAAATAACCAAGCTGGAAGCATCATGCTACCTGACTTCAAACTACATTACAAGGCTACAGTAATCAAAATAGCATGGTACTGGTACTAAAACCGAGATATAGACCAATGGAACAGAATAGAATGCCACACAACTACAACTATCTGATCTTTGACAAACCTGACAAAAACAAGCAATGAGGAAAGGATTCCCTAGTTAATAAATGTTGGGAAAACTGGCTAGCCATATGCAGAAAACTGACACTGGTTCCCTTCCTTATACCTTATACAAAAATTAACTGTAGATGGATTAAATATTTAAACATGAGGCCTAACACCATAAAAACTCTAGAAGAAAACCTAGGCAATACCATTTAGGACATAGGCATGGGCAAGGACTTCATGTCTAAAACACCAAAAGCAACGGCAACAAAAGCCAATAGATGAATGGGATCTAATTAAACTTAAGAGCTTCTGCAAACAAAAGAAACTATCAATAGAGTGAACCAGCAACCAACAGAATGGGAAAAAATGTTTGCAATCTACCCATCTGACAAAGGGCTACTATCCAGAATCTATGGAGAACTTAAACAAATTTTCAAGAAAAAAACAACCAACCCCATGAAAAAGTGGGCAAAGGACATGAACAAACACTTTTCAAACGAAGACATTTATGCAGCCAACAAACATATGAAAAAAAGCTCATCATCACTGGTCATTAGAGAAATGCAAATCAAAACTACATTGAGATACCGCCTCCCACCAGTTAGAATGGCAATCGTTATTCTTTCTAATAGTTGACCAGGAAGGGGAGAGGAGAGACTTGTTTCTCTTCTCTCAGGTGGAGAGGACACTAAGCATATCTGATACAGTGCAGAGTTTTCCATGACTCTGCTTGGAATTGTCATCTGACTGTAGCTTTCTTTCTGGGGCTACTTTTTCTGATCCTATTTCGTTTTAATTTTAGGTGGAATTTTTTTTCTGCCTAGCTATTCTTGTCAGCCCTTTAGGGAGCCACCTTCGAATCTCTTGTCAATACCAGGTACTGCATAGAGAGGATGTTGGAGGCTTTTATTTCCTCAGCTTTTACACACATTGATTCTTCAATTGTTTGTCTTTTTACATGTTGTCTCTCTCCTGACTTTTGACTTCATTTTGCACTTTCCATTTCAATCTTGTCTTGCCTTTTAGACTAGATTTTCAGCATTGTTTTCTTATCTATAATCTTATTAATTATTAGTCAAAAATTAAGTCCTTCTGGTACAGTTTCTGGGGCTACACTGTCTTGGGATTATTTCAATGCAGTCCCAGGATCTATATGCTGTTTACATAAGTTAAGCTACTAAAAACCACACATTAGGTTGTTATCCTATGGTTCTGGATACTTTCTTGGTAAAGCCATGGCCATTTTATGCTCAAATTAAAGTCCCCCATGGCTAGCTAACCTGTCATGGGAGGTAGAAAAACATCACTTTTATAAACAGAATCCCAGGGCCCACTAACCAGTAATAGAGGCCAGGGCAGAACTGCTGTATCTGCATTCAAAGGCCCAGCCCCACAGTTCTGGAAACGCTCAGAACACTGTGGTTTATTCTAAAGCACCCACTAAGGCATTTTTCCAGCAGTTCAGTCCCGCTCTTTTCTAATGTTCTGTGTGATGACGTGGGAAGTGTGAATAAAGCACTTTTGTTGAACAATGAGTTTTATGATGGTTATCTTGAGAAAATCACTAGGGATCTAGTTTGAATTGCAACTGAATTATCTGCTTCTTACCATGGAATTTTTTTTTTTAATTGAAAGAGTGACCGCCAGCCAGACCATGGTTATCCAGATGTGTGCATTTGGAAGGTATTTTCTCAAAAATGAATGAAAATAACTTGTTACTTCAAGAAAGCGACTGGTAGCATTTGCTGTCAATGATAAATTTCATGTTTTCAAGCAAAGGAGGATGCCTTATATATGTGGGGCTTAATTTAGTATTTTTTTCTGCTTAACTTTTCTGTAAATTATCCAAGTGATGGCCAGAAAACTGCCTCTATTAAGCAACTCTTCCCACACAGTGTTCTGTTATTTGACACAACTAACTTGTACAATTCTTGTTGTGGTAAAGGAGCTATTTCCTGAAAAATAGGATTTTAGTGGCCAAGGATTACACTTTTAAAATGTGATTTAGCAATTGTATTATCTTACCAGTAAGGGGCAGCAAATAACAATGTTTGTTTGAAATACTAAGCTATTACCTTAAGGTAATTTGGAATCTGTCCTTTCCTTCTTTTGTTTAATGAATAAATCTCTGACTCCCTTCTCACTCTTCCTAGTGATGATAACGTCAGATAGACTGAGGATGAGAGGGACATTCCGAAGGTAAAAGAGTAAAATTATATCATTTAAACTATAATACCAAGAAAAGGATAAAATCTGCCGGGCCTTTCTGCTAACAAGTGTTGACTTTCTTTTCGAAGTTGGGTCCTAGTAACCGCCGCAAACCAGGTATCCACAAAACGCATTCGGTCCACTAATGAGAAAGAGAAGGCAAAAGTAGTATCTTGCCTTAATTCGATATTTCTGTCAAAAGATTGGTTTCTCATCTGTGCTTTAGCCATTTAGTTTTTAAAACCACTTTCATTATGTCATTTTAATAACCATTTATCAAGCATGTACCATAAGCCAGGGCCAATCTAGGTATTTGAGACAAATATTAAACAAAATAGATATAACACCTGTTTCTTGTGGTACTTTGCTTTAGTGGAGGGAAGTTATCCAAACAAAGGGAGGAGTCAGGTAGAACAGAAGAAATTATGAACACCAGACATAAGCAGAGTCAGATGCTAGTGAAAAATGGACAAGGGCCATCCTTTTGAGTCTTTCACTATTTTTTACCATCACAACTGCTGATGTGACAAATGTAATATTTTTCTTTCATCTGGATAAAATCTCTATCTCAAGACCCCTTTCTATCTGAAGAATAAAACTTATTTTCAAGTAAATTTCATTGCTCCATGGATTTCTGAGTGTTTCAGACTTTACTCAAATTCACACTCTGTTCTCCATCACACTCTTTCACCTTAGGTTTGGGAGACAATTTCTGTTGTTTGGTCCGTCTCAATGCTGTGTTGTCGTCTTTGAAATGTCACTCATTGCTCACGGTACCTGTGGTTTCTCTTTCCACGCTGACATCAAGATCAAGATGTGATTACAGCCAAGATGTGACCTGCTGTTGTGACTTCTGGCACTCCAGAGGATGCCTGCAGGGCAGCTAATGGGCATGCACACATACACTGTCTCTTTTTCTCTCTGTCTGTCTGTCTCTCTGACTTTTACATTCTATCTGGAATCTTTCAGAACTCCCAAGCCAAACCAGGCCATAGGATGCTCCCTGGGGCTGCATCAGATCTTTTACTACCCCCATATCCTATGCAGCTATATTTAGGAAATTATATCTGTACTTGCATAGTAAAGAACTTTCTGTGGGAATATTCTGTGATATAGAACGTTTCAGTCGCTCTGGGTCCCCTAAGTAAAGTAGGCTCAGAAACCATTCACTTTCACAGTCCTTAATACATTTTGGGGGTGTCTATTATCCATATCTATACTTTGAAACTTAATAGTTGGAGGAATTAAATGAGACATACAATCTTACATTTTTTAAATGTTAAACTTGCATCGGGGCTTTTGAACTTGAAGGCTGATATTTGCACTTATTCCAGAAGAGTTTCCTTGAATGAGGGGCAGTCAACTAATGAAAAGGATATTAAAGGAAAAAAAAATGATTCAATACCAATCAAGTGAGGCTTCACAATTTGACTTATATGTTCAACTACACTGTTATTTAAGAATCAAAATCAAACCAACTCATAACTTCTATCAAGCATATTTCTCTTTTCTTTTTACTGCTAACCTTCTCAAAAGACAAATACCTATTTCCAATCATCTAACATGTAAAATATCCCAGTCATATGGCATATATGAAACAGAAATAGAAATAATTTTCTTTGCAATTTCATGAACAGTCTTATTTCAATTTCACTAATGTGCGTCTGCCTTGGAATACGGAAGTTTTTGTTTTTTCCAGAAGTCCAATATTGTCTGTGAGCTTTAGATTCCCCTGCAGAGGGCAGCAAATAGTAGTACAAATCCCTGTTCTCAAATGCTTAGACCTCAGGTTGGGTAGTAGCGATTGATTATGCAATGACCATGAATGCTTGTTTATATTACTTAAAATCAATACTGAAAGGATTTTTTGGGTAAGAAAGATACCTTTTGTGGCTACTTTAAAAAAATAAAAGTAAATGTTAGGCTGACTGTGAAAGAAGTAGTCAAATTTATTTTTGGTAATTCTTTGTTCCTCTGGTACTTTCTAGACAACTAGGACCTGCTTACTTAAATAAGTTTATGGTAAAAACCATGAGAGAGAAGTAAAGCACTGACCTTGGTTTTTTGCCTTAGTGGCATTTGCTGAGCACAGAAACTCTCAAGCATTAGTTGTTAAGGTTTCATGGATGGAAGACAAAGCCTATGTTACACTCAAGTTCCAGATTGTATCAGGAGATTCCCTCTAAGCAAAACTGGAACCCCACAGCATTATACTCCAGTTTTAAAGAATGAATTAGAAATAATCCCTGGCATTAATCTGGAACGGAACAAAAAATTTCCTATGTTAAAACTTGGTTATTCAACCTTGATTCTCCTGGGAGGTGGAAAGAATTTCTCCTGAAGATTCATAACCACAATTTGGCTTCCATTCAAGTTTGTATATGGAATTCACACGATCTGGTGTTAGAAACATACACACTCAAGCAAAAAATCTGAAGCCAGTGATTTAGTTTAAATTGATACAGCACTGATAATGTCCACAAATACCTGACAGAAGCTAATGCTAATCCTCCCCTGAAGAAATCCACTTTCATCTCAGGCCTCAAAGGATTTCCAAAGATAAAATTCAAAAGAAAATGAGAAAGCTCAAAGTAAAGATTAAAAAAATCAGTAAACATATAGAGAAACAAGACTCTCTGTATAAGAGCAAGCATAATCAATATTAAGGCTCAAAAGTCTTCATATGTAGGGATTCTAAAACTGAAAAAATAAAAATAAGCTTGTTTAGAACGTTTCAAAAATAAAAATATATATAAAATGGTGAGTGAAGAGTTAATAGATATGTAAAACTCAACAGTTATATACATGAAAAATATAATAAAAATGTAAAACTCAACAGATGATTTTACATGAAATTGTAATTGAAACTCAGAATTAAGAAGAAATAGAAAATACAAAAAAGACATGAAGACAGAATAAGGTGGTCTAATATTGGTCCAGTTGGGATTATGGAAGAAAAGAGAGATAGAGAATGAGGTAGAAGCTGTATTTGAAGATATTAATTGACAACTTTTTAGACCTTGTGGAAGAAAACAAGCATTAGATACAGGAACCCCAGTTAATGAGGATAACGTAAAACAAGTCAAAATTTGAGATTCACCAAACTGCAAATCATTACACAAGAAAAAAGAAAAAAAAATAGAAAAAAGAAGAAAATATTCTTAAAAGCCTGATGGAATTTTTTCTGAGTAAGAAATCTATCCAAATTCCATTTCCTGCCATGTCCTTGAGAAATAATTTGTCTTATTCTTTTCCCCAAATACTTGGACAAGAGCTAGAAAAACCTGTACTGTAAATCTTATTCCCTAACAAAAGAAAATGAGAGGCGATCGGATCCAAGATGGCAGATTAGGAACAGCTCAGGATTGCAGCTCCCAGTGAAAGTGCAGAGGCTGCTGCAGGTGATCCCCAGGAAGCAGGGCCTGGAGCAGACCTCAGCAGTCCTACAGCAGAGAGGCCAGACTGTTAGAAGGAAAACTAAGAAACAGAAATAACTTCATCATCAACAAACTAGACGTCCACTCAGAGGCCCAATCTGAAAGTCAGCAACTACAGAGACGACAGGAGGATAAATACACAAAGATGGGAAG